>CAJVGC010000279.1:0-27336 GCA_910822075.1 Senecio squalidus
TGTTAAGGGGGAATCATAATCTTAGGGGGAATTACGTTTTATGAGTATTTGTTGAATAATTTATTTTTCAGGATCGAAATTGTAAAATTTAAATATGGGTATCCATGGATCCCCATTGGGCTTTCGGATCACATATAAGGTTAAAAGTAAATTAGGTTTTCATATTTACATCAATTTTTCCTAGTTTTCTCTCTGGCAGTTAAGGAAAAACACGGTAAATTTCTCTTATGTGTTCTTCCATTTTTCTTTAGAAAACTTTTCTAATTTGCCTTAACTTACATGATTATTTGTGTTTATGTGTTGAGTATTGTATGTGTTTTTCCTAGTTTAATCCGTTTTTTCATCATCTAATCACTTGTTTTAAGGTTGTTTTGATCTGTGTGTTCACCAAGTAGCCACAAGACTCCATAATCAATAGAGACGAACTCCTCTGCTCGAATCCAATTTCAACATACACGAACAGGCCTTCACAAAACCCTAATCTCGCTGGTTATTGCTTAAGTGTTCATTAGACCAAAACTTCACCCCACACGAACAGATGTGCTCGACCTCATAAACAACATATACGAACAGGCTGGCTAGACGTCCTAATCACCATACACGAACAGCTTAGGTAGCTAGGGTTTTCAAAGTGTTCCTTCGATCCAAAACTCACCCTACACGAACATGTGTGGTCGAACAAATATGGAACCCAAACCCTAATCTAGCAAACATGGATTCTTTAGGCCACGAACGAAAAGGTTTTTTGATAGAGTGTTCATTAGACCCGAAACTCATTGTACACGAACAGGAATGGACGGCGTTTGACGACTTAGCCAAGCCCTTACACGACCAGCTTGAGTATTACCATGGAACCAAAACCCTAGTCTCAAGTTTACATTCGACCTCGTAATCATCATACACGAACAAGTTAGATGGATACCTCATTAACCTACACGACTAGGGTTTGCTGGCTAAGTGTTTTTTAGAATGCACCATTAATAGATCTACACGTTTGAATAACTAACCAAGTGCTCACACGAACAGCTTCATCATGTACTCGAACAGATTCATTACCCTAGCTAGACGAATTGAATGACACGACCTGGTTCTAGATTTTGTTCGAATGGGCTTTATACATGGACGAATAGAATAACTCACCCAGTTCATAACCGAGGGTTTTAGGGTTTTAAGCAAGGGGTGACACGACCTGTTCAGACACTAACACGACTAGAGCTGATACTAACACGACTAGGAATTGCCCCGCCCAGTTGGTCACTCGTCCCACCTCAGACACGAATAGGAAATCCCGGACAAAACCTCGGACAAACCCAGGAACCTCGGACATCATCCCAGACACCCAGTCTCCTTAGCCCCGCTTAGTACAAAACTTGCCCCGATTCGCCCCGCTTAGTTCAAAAGGTGTTCCGACTTGATTTCTCTTGCTCGTTGACTATTCCGAGCTGCCCCGCTTAGTACTTTTTACGTCGAGAAAAACTTAAGTTTTGCGATTCCACGTTTTCACGCTAAAGACGAAATCGAAAAATAATAATTTTTTTAAAGAGAGATTTTTATTTTTTCAGTCAGTTTTCGGATACCGGTTAAACTTCCGCGACGTATTTTGACGAGAATCGAGCATCAGAAAAATCCGAGATTTATATGTCGGAAATCGAAATTGAAAAGCGTACTCCACGGTGTTACTGTACTAGATTAGTTTAACAAATTTCGGGAAAACAATTGTACAAGCGAGAGATCCCACGGGTGAAATTTATCCGGATTTTTTGTCAACTTTTCCACATTGACATATTTTTCTTCAACTTTTAAGGGATTTCCGCGATCGAATTTTAATTATTACATTAAAAAAAATAAAAAAAAAAAATAAAAAAATAAATAAATAAATAAATAAATTTACTAACGTATATATTTTGTGTTACTAACGTTTGTTTTTGTGTTCAAGATTAGATGGCGCGCACTAGGAAAACCGCTCGACCTATCTCACCCGTCCCATCAGCTCATCCAATGGAGGGTCACACTGCTCCGATTGCACGACGCATGTTCTCTCCGGCCTTCCCTTCTCAGGAAACGGTTCACCCGAGTCGTTTATGGCTAGATATGAAACCCAACAACACCACCATTGATCTTGCGACACATGAATGCCCGCATCCCATAATCCTCTCAATCATCAAATATCACCCTTGGAAAAAACTCTTTGTCAGTCATCCACAGGTTCCACGGGTATACTTGCAGCATTTATGGTATCACATGCGTTACCAGGCGGCCGATAACTCTGCCTCTGAGGACCCGATTGAGGAAATGCTAGTTTGTGAGCTTCTCGACTACAGAGTCGAATTAACAGTTGAGCAACTCAGGGAACTTCTAGATCTACCAAATTATGATGAATTCGAGGCAATACCGACACAGGATGCAGACCTTTTCCCATGGATTTATAAGTTGGGCTATCAAGGGGATTTACGCTCCATCAAAATGGATTGGGATCTACTACCGCAGCCATGGCAATTCTTGTTACAACTAATGGTACACACCACCACGCCCAAAACACGTGGCAAAGACTATGCGAATCGACTAACCGTCATCATATGGATCACATTTATCTTTAACAAGAAATTTGATATTGCTCGCCTCATCTTCTATGATCTTCGGGATTTACCAGACCATAAAAACCAGTACTTTGCGCAGGAAGAAAGGAAGGATGCGATTGCACATTCTCTACCTACAAAACCCCTCAAAGGAAAAAAGAAGGAAATTTCAAAGCCGTATATTCCTTACCAACGATTCCTACAGATGATTGTTAGCATAATCCTACAGCAAGCCCCGGGTGACCTTAACAAACGAATTGGTGATTTCACATATGCTGCATACTTCACTCCTGTCTTTCGAACACGACATAATCAGACGGCCGCAGCAGGTATGCCTATTCCCGAGCACCTACTTTCGCGCATACCAACGGATGATGTTCATTTGATAGCCTATAGGAATCCAACCACTCGTACGGAACGATCAGAGCCGATTACGAGAACTAGCGCCTTCCAGTAGTGAGAGTCTAGGTTTAGGTGAGAGTGAGGAGGATGCTGATCATCAGGATTCTGAATCTAGTTCTGATGATGATGATGATACAGAAGTAGGGGGTGATGGTAACAGTGTGGTAGTACAGGCACCAGTACACACTCGCTCAGTACTTGTACTAGCGAGTCCTTCGGGCGCATACGAGGGAGGAGTTGAAAAAAGAGAGAGGAAGGGTGAGAGTAAAAAATATGGGGACAAAAAGAAAAATATAATAGCCCCATCCGAGCCTAGGACTAGACACCGGGGCACCACATCCACTACACTCAGTCGTATGTCGACATAGCGTATTGAACTAGACATCGACTCCCCATCGATGCAACCGGCGTACACCACTCATCTCCACTCATCATCCCCACTGGATGATGTTTCACACAGCACGGGAAAAAGCCCACATCTGCTAACGTCCCCTCCTTCGGAGCCGGATGTTATTGAAACAGGGAGTCAACATTCCCGACTCCCGTCTTCGGTCGTACACGAGTCTGGTCCCTCACGAGTTCACTTTGCACATGTCGCTCCTAGTTCTAGTCGTCTTTGTGACACTAGCGGAACGGTTGTAGGACGTTCGCAAGCCGAACGCTTCCGAGGATCGACCGGAAATCCTGCCTCCGTTAACATTATTCCAACGATCGATGCAGGTTCGTCTAGACGTGACTTTGTGTCACAGACAGATAAGGCAACGGGCAATCTCAGTGATCCCGGGTTACCCCAATGGATGCTTGACGCTGCTCTCACACCAGCACATTTTCAGGATCTGCGAGGAAAAGGAAAACAGGTGGTCCCGCAAATGAATCCCAGTACTAGGATGAATCTTCACTCGGATATTTCATCTCCTCATGTTATCTCCTCACCCACTGCCCCTGCAGTTTCATTTAAACTACGGATGAAACAAACTCTGGAAACAAAGGCTGCGGAAACTAAAACCCCGGAACCAGCTCCGAAACCCATCACTGAAAACCGCTCATCCGATGTTGTGCAAGAACTGTTGAACACTATACCTAGGGATGTACTTGAAACTGCCCTATTTGAGCGCATTATTTACACTGATGAACCTTCCGCTCGAGATACTATGATCTTGGATGCCCTTGCAATAGATGACGATTTTCAACCAACGAGCATGGAAGAACTGTTTAACAATCAACTCCGAGACCTCTCAGCTATTGTTGACAAATACAGAGGGTTGAAAGCCAATTTTCGGGTTGAGGCGCAGGGTACTAAACGGCGACATTCAGATGATGATCCTGATAATCATCCGAATGAGGGGGAAAAGGACAAGAAGCGCCAATCAAAGAAATACAAGAATGTTGAGGGTTCAAGTGACAAGGTCCCAAATGTTGAAACAAGCACAGGGGAAACAAAAGCAAAGACAGTCACAAGCAAGGAAAAGAAAAATCAACAAATGGAGCAGTTATACCATGAGGCAATGGTTCTCGGTCAGGATGAAAAGTTGGTTGATGCATACAACAGTGTGGTGCGTGCTCGTAAAAGAGAACTAACAGACTATGGTGATGAAGACAACTGGTATCCACCTAAGTACGATTGGGAGGATCGACTCAAACAGAGTGATGTAAGAGCGTGTTATGAAAGTATGATGCAAAGGGAGAACAGGAAACTTCAAAAAGAACATACTGAACTATACAGGTACGCCCTAACAAATGATTTTGGAGAACCAAAGTTTACTGACGTTGATCTCGATGAACAGAAAGCAATCCATAAACGAATCAATCAACCGTTCATGGAGGATCAAGTTCGTAACTTCTATGTCAAAACTCCAAGAAAAATCAAGGAAACTCGTCTTCATGGATATACCAAGTTTGAAAAGGAGCTCTGGTTTAAATTGAAACACATCATTCACGAAAAACAGCAAGAACCAGAAAAGGTATACTCAATCTATCCGATCACTCATATACGAACAGTCGAATCAAAATTTCACAACGGACTTGAGTACACCACCTTCACAGTAGCTCGAACCAATGGGAAGGTATATGACTTCTCTGAAGCTGACTTCGCCAATCTGAACCCAAATGATATAGAACACCTGTTCATGTCCATGAAACGATGGTCAACAAAAACAAGAGTTGATAGACTTGCTGAAGATCGAATAAAACGTTTTATGGAAATGAAAGTGAAAGAAGCTTCATTTCAAGACTTCCAGATGGCCCTCGAAGGTGGAAAAGGAAAGGTTAATTTGACAGCTCCACAACAATCATTTGAATTCAGTCATGTCAGTAAATGGGCCATAGTGAATCTCGGAAACAAAGGGATTGTCTACACAAGTCCTCACTGGAAGGGTAATGTTGTTATGCTGTTCAATGAAGTACATCACTTCTCTACAGGAACCCTCAGGCTAATTAAAGACGAGATTGAGACTATCATCAAAAATGGGGATGCTCAAATGACTGAAGACTTTAAAGAAATCAGGTGGAAAGCAAAAAGAATCTGTCACACCCCGCTAAGAGCGGAAACGCAGGGCGTTCCAGTTATAATATCAAAGTCAGGGTTACAACAATATAACCGATAAACAAAACATCAAATTAAATTGATCATGCCAAATGTTACAAAATACATCAATACTTCAAGGCGATGAGACGCCAAGTACGAATACAATTCCAAAAGAAATCAACAAAAGGATCGTCATGGAAATTACAATAAACAATTCAAATTCAAATTTCCCCAAAGCAAGCGATCCAAAAATAAACTATGGCATGATCACGGAAATCCTCAATTTCCTGCAAAGCGTTAAAAACGACATCAACAACATGTTGGTGAATTATTCGCAATTTATAAGTAAAAGTTGACCCATCGACAAGTTTCGGTAAATTCCAAAATCATATTTCAAATCATAACATAATCATCGTATTGTATTGCATCTTGTTTCGACCCTAGCGAGGATACCATGCTTAGATTAGTCATACACCTCGATCCTTACCACACAATAAAGTCCCCTCTTCTAAGGTGAGTCAATCCAAAGGTAATCGAATAATATACCGGTCATAACATCCACTCATAGGAGCATCCTACCGAGCGATGAGGGTTAGGTATAATAACCCATATAGCTATAAATATGAAACCGTTGGGCATAAAGCTTAACGAGTGTATTAGGGGTGCCACCAAGGCAAATAAGACTCCTAATCTAAAGCAGACCTATTCAACTAGGTAAACAAGATAATCAACAAAGTCCCGCATACAAGCAGACAATTTTATAAAATACGCTTTACAGCCCAAAAATATTTAAGACAAGGGCTACGAATAACTCACTGATAAAGCTTCAGCAAACAAAATCGGGTACACCAAACACAGAGCTACAACTCCACCGCCTAAGTGCCTTAAACAATAAACAACATAGTCTCAGTATCCATATAAGTCTAGGTCCGGTTTAGCCTTGTCGGTTAAGATTGAGTTTAATATAATATTCCAACGTTTAATAAATCGAATAAGGATGACGGATTAAGAAGACGATGTCCCGCGCCAGAGAAGGGCCGATCGGTAAGATATCGATCTTTCACGTCAACAGCGACCGTTGGAAACAAATGATAACTCCGAGTCGAAAGGATTATTAATATAAATGTTCATTAAGTTGACCAAGATTAAAGATGTTGACTTATAAAAGTCAAAGGTCAAGTATGTTGACTTATGAAAGTCAAATTTCAATCACGTTGACTTATAAGAGTCAAACGTCAATTAAGTTGACTTATTAAAGTCAAAATCAATTTAATAGTCCAATTTGACACTTTGAATAATTTGGAGAGTGTTTTCTTACCAAAATGTTTTGAGTAAAATGTCTTCCAAAACCATTTATAAAGTTTGTCGTAAAATCACATTTTGATGGCTTAAAACAATGATTAAATTGAGACGAAGTTTAAAGTATCGCAAAGGTTTAAAATGTCCAATTAAGTAATATTATGACATTCGGGATTGCGTTGGTGTCTTTGACTCCAAAGACAATGTTTTTGTATATTATGTTACTTTGGTATACAATTTATTTACATAAGTGTTTTAAGTCGTAAAAAGTTGTGAGATGAAATTTCGGCAGCGCTTCCGCGCCATAAAATATTAGTCCATTTATTCAATCACTTTCCCGCTTATCAACAATGCATTTCAAACCATTATACACAATACATAATACCATATTTAGCTTTTCATAATACTTTGGTTACTTATATTATAACATTTGTCCAACTTTAGTCCAAATCGATCAAACGCACGAGTGTTGGTCTAATAATTTATCCTAACCGATTTTCAAGGCTAAAACCGAATAAGACACATATAATGAAATCACAAGATTCACAAGAGTAACAAGTTATACCGCTAACTCCGCTTGATTTGACCAGAATTTGGAATGACAACTTCGGTGGTACAACGATGAGAATATCCGCCTCCGAAACACAAGACAAACGCCAACAATTAGCAAAACGAAGGATTTGAATGCACCAAATGTCACCATTATTACTGTTTTTACTCATCTCAGCCCCATAATATTATTGACAAAAGTCCAGAACGTGAATACAAGTTTTAATCGAGTAAACGACACATTTTCGGGAGGTCAGCAGCCCGGTGCTGCGCACCTGGGCACAGGTGCTGCGCACCTGGCTGCTGCCATTTTTCCGATTCGTGTTTTTCTTGCTAAAATCGTTTTGTAACTCAAAGATCTCGACATGCAACCAGTAAATAACTTATAAAACATCATTTTCATAGTTTCTAAATAACTTTTACCCACAAAAAAACATAGATCTAAGTAGTGTTTATATAAAAATCGTTTTTGTAAACAAAGTGGTATAAATCCTTACAAAACTCATTTTTATGGCTTAGATCATACATGCAATTTATAAAATGATAAAAATGTAATTAAAATCAGTGGAAGAAAGTTATTATACCGCAAGAAAATGATAAGATGATGATCTAGCTTGATTGATGAAGAAGATTAAACCCGAAAATGATGAACACCAAAGCAACAACCCGGAAGAATCACCTCTCCATGCTCCCTTTGATGAATATACTTGTTTATTATGATGTTTAGGATGTTTTAATGGTGAGACAAGGCTGGGATTTACTGCCAAGAGTGAAGAAAATGAAGAACAAATGGAGAGAGTAGAGAGAAAAACACCAAATGTGTGTGTGTGTTTTGATTGAATAATGAAAGAAATGACCAAGGCATGTGATAAAATTACTTGGGCAGTGTTTCCTGGCAGTTTAGGGGTCGAATGGGGTTATGCCAAGTGTCCCCAATCGTTTTACATGCAAAAATGAGTCACACAAAAAGACAAAATCCGTCCAGCAGGTCGGTGCTGCGCACCACAATGTTGGTGCTGCGCACCGGGCCAAAATCCAGACTTTTTGCTTTTTCGTTTACGCGATCGTTAAGGAGTTTCGTTCGTCGAAAGTTCCCGATTCTTTTTGCGTTGAACTTAGGAAAGTTCACACTTTGATTTACCTTATATTAGGTTCATTTAAATTTTATATTTTCACTTTCGATTTCGAGATTCGCACGATTTCGGTAAAAGAGTAAACAAGAGTCAAAGTGCGATAACTCGCGGATAAAGGATCCGATAACCGAGAAATTTGGCATAAACCTTCTAACTTATATTTATGAGGATACTAACTAATTGGCACTTAGATAAAATAATATTATCACGTCCCGAGGGACAAATCAGTAAATACGAGAACCCGATAATCAATAATAGTAAATCGTGAGCAAAACAAAGCGTAACACAAGGGTCGAAATCAATTGCGAATAAAATATAAATAATGACGGTAACTCAAGTACCTCAAATTGACGGGACGTCACAGAATCGAATATGAGCTTGGAAAGGATGCGATCGAGAAGTGCCTAGAGAACAGAAAATTCATTCAAAGGTACGAAATGCATTTGAAGATCAGAGAAAACAGATACTCCATCTATGCAACAATCAAAGCAAGACGAAAGCAATAAATGCAGCAGGAGCAAGACGAGTGTGCTAAACTGTATCCTGAACTCAAAGAGAACCAAGATCAAGCTCAGATTTCTCAAGATTAGAAGACTAAAAACTCAGTAGTTAATTTTGCATTGTAATTGAATATTTTGAATTTATGTTTTTTTAAGAAACCATACCAAAGGGGGAAATTGTAGAACTTAGAATAGTTGTTACGGTTTCTTATTATGATGTATTACACATTTACCCCCTTGCCTATAAATAGGTGAGGGGGGGAAGCAATAAGAGAACTTTTGGCATTATTCTTATTTGTTACATAACTCGTACCGGATGAAATATAGGTTTTATAAGGAAATGAGGGTTTTAATGGGTATAACGTGGTTTGGATTGTTGATTTCGGTTATTATAAAGTTTATTAGGGTAGTGTGGGATTATGGACTAGAAATTGTAATGTATGGAAAGGTTTTTAGAAAATTAGGGTTTAAAAGTACCTATGGGTTTTTAGAATTAGGGTTTTGATTTTAAAAGGGTATTTTTTGTTTGATTGAGTTCTTTATGGATGAAATGGCTTCTAATATCCTTCTTCAGACATTCTTCACGTTATTTTGACCTACGGGATTATGAAACATGAATATCACCCACCTAAACCGTGATTCTAACTCGTAACGGAAGAAATCTAGGTTTTATAAGGAAATTAGGGTATTATTGGGTACAACATGGTTTGGATTGTTGATTTTGGTAATTATAAAGTTTATTAGGGTAGTGTGGGAGTATGGACTAGAAGTTGTAATGTATGGTAAGGTTTTTAGAAAATTAGGGTTTAAAAGTACCTATAGGTTTTTAAAATTAGGGTTTTTTTTATTAAAAGGGTATTTTTTTTGTTTGATTGAGTTTTTTTTGGATGAAATGGCTTCTAATAACCTTCTTCAGACATTCTTCATGCTATTTTGACCTACGGGATTATGAAACATGAATATCACCCTCCTAAACCGTGTTTCTAACTAGTACTGGAAGAAATCTAGGCTTTATAAGGAAATTAGGGTATTAATGGGTATAACGTGGTTTGGATTGTTGATTTCGGTTATTATAATGTTTATTAGGGTAGTGTGGGATTATGGACTAGAAATTGTAATGTATGGAAAGTTTTTAGAAAATTAGGGTTTAAAAGTACCTATGGGTTTTTAGAATTAGAGTTTTGATTTTAAAAGGGTATTTTTTGTTTGATTGAGTTTTTTATGGATGAAATGGCTTCTAATATCCTTCTTCGGACATTCTTAATGGTATTGTGACCTACGGGACTATGAAACATGAATATCACCCACCTTAACCGTGAATCTAACTCGTACCGGATGAAATATATGTTTTATAAGGAAATAAGGGTTTTAATGGATATAACGTGGTTTGGATTTTTGATTTCGGTTATTATAAAGTTTATTAGGGTAGTGTGGGAGTATGGACTATAAATTGTAATGTATGGTAAGGTTTTTAAAAAATTAGGGTTTAAAAATACGTACGGGTTTTTAGAATGAGGGGTTTTATTTTAAAAGGGTATTTTTTGTTTGATTGAGTTTTTCATGGATGAAATGGCTTCTAATATCCTTCTTCGGACATTCTTAATGCTATTGTGACCTACGGGATTATGAAACATGAATATCACCCACCTAACCGTGAATCTAACTCGTACCGGATGAAATATAGGTTTTATAAGGAAATGAGGGTTTTAATGGGTATAACGTGGTTTGGATTGTTGATTTCGGTTATTATAAAGTTATTAGGGTAGTGTGAGAGTATGGACTAGAAATGTAATGTATGGTAAGGTTTTTAGAAAATTAGGGTTTAAAAGTACCTATGGGTTTTTAGAATTAGGGTTTTGATTTTTAAAAGGGTATTTTTTGTTTGATTGAGTTTTTTATGGATGAAATGGCTTCTAATATCCTTCTTCGGACATTCTTAATGCTATTGTGACCTACGGGATTATGAACATGAATATCACCCACCTGAACCGTGAATCTAACTCGTACCGGATGAAATATAGGTTTTATAAGGAAATGATTCTATTATTGGGTATAAGGTGGTTTGGATTGTTGATTTCGGTTATTATAAAGTTTATTAGGGTAGTGTGGGAGTATGGACTAGAAATTGTAATGTATGGTAAGGTTTTTAGAAAATTAGGGTTTAAAAGTACCTATGGGTTTTTAGAATTAGGGGTTTTATTTTAAAAGGGTATTTTTTGTTTGATTGAGTTTTTCATGGATGAAATGGCTTCTAATATCCTTCTTCGGACATTCTTAATGCTATTGTGACCTACGGGATTATGAAACATAATATCACCCACCTAAACCGTGATTCTAACTCGTACCGGATGAAACTAGGTTTTATAAGGAAATGAGGGTTTTAATGGGTATAACGTGGTTTGGATTGTTGATTTCGGTAATTATAAAGTTTATTAGGGTAGTGTGGGAGTATGGACTAGAAATTGTAATGTATGGTAAGGTTTTTAGAAAATTAGGGTTTAAAAGTACCTATGGGTTTTTAGAATTAGGGTTTTTATTTTAAAAGGGTATTTTTTGTTTGATTGAGTTTTTTTGGATGAAATGGCTTCTAATATCCTTCTTCAGACATTCTTCATGCTATTTTGACCTACGGGATTATGAAACATGAATATCACCCTCCTAAACCGTGATTCTAACTCGTATCGGAAAAATTCTAGGCTTTATAAGGAAATTAGTTTATTAATGGGTATAACGTGGTTTGGATTGTTTATTTCGCTTATTATAAAGTTTATTAGGGTAGTGTGGGAGTATGGAGTAGAAATTGTAATGTATGGAAAGGTTTTTAGAAAATTAGGGTTTAAAAGTACCTATGGGGTTTTAGAATTAGGGTTTTGATTTTAAAAATGTATTTTTTGTTTGATTGAGTTTTTTATGGATGAAATGGCTTCTAATAACCTTCTTCAGACATTCTACACGTTATTTTGACCTACGGGATTATGAAACATGAATATCACCCACCTTAACCGTGAATCTAACTCGTACCGGATGAAATATAGGTTTTATAAGGAAATGAGGGTTTTAATGGGTATAACGTGGTTTGGATTGTTGATTTTGGTTATTATAAAGTTTATTAGGGTAGTGTGGGAGTATGGACTTGAAATTGTAATGTATGGAAAGGTTTTTAGAAAATTAGGGTTTAAAAGTACCTATGGGTTTTTAGAATTAGGTTTTTGATTTTTAAAAATGTATTTTTTGTTTGATTGAGTTTTTTATGGAAGAAATGGCTTCTAATAACCTTCTTCAGACATTTTACACGTTATTTTGACCTACGGGATTATGAAACATGAATATCTCACACCCCGCTAAAGCGGAAACACGGAATGTGAAGAGCTGGAAGATCATTACACAGGTCATATAAAACATAACGACAATCAAGTTATTAATTAACACTAAAAAGTGTTTACAAGTTCATAAAACGAACAAGTCACGACATTTTAGTACATCGATACACAAATTTAAAGTTTCATTAGAAATTCCCAAAAGAAATGGCCAAGTCTTTTCCCAATGAGGTTCTCACACGACCGCCTCGACCCGTCCATGCAATGCACATCATGCTTACACTAATTTCCTGAAACATAAGATAAAGTGTCAACTACGAAAGTAGTGAGTGAGTTACAGATTAAATAGTTTGGCAAAAATATAAGTAAAGTATATAAAAGTAGAAGTTTCCAAAAGGAGGTTAGCGGAGAAAAGTCGCTTAAAAAATTTATATACTTTTAAAGTTCAAGTAACGGGCGAACCGGTGCCCTAAGTTTGTAAAGACCAAATAGAGTCATATTTAGTCAATTTGTAGTTGCGGAAATCAATCGCTAAAAAGTTCGTAAATTATGCGTAAGTAACTAATTAGATTTCTTGTATCAACCTCTTGGCATCTATAACTTAAGTGTTCACACTAATCCGATTGTTCAACCGTGAGGCCCCTCTTCCCGTCTCTCCTACGGGAAGTTGTTCTAGTTCTTAGTAATATGTACTTAGATTGCCATCTAAGAAAGGAACGGTTCTTTCCTAAGTATCGATACTCATAATTACTATACGGCTATGTAGTTAATAGTGTGTAAGTCTAAGTCCAAAAAGTAGTTGGGCACTAAGTAGTTTTGTTTTAAAGAGAGATAGTCGTCCGTCACTTAAGATCATGTTATAGTTCCATCAAGGGTTGGTCCGTATACAAGCATCAATGATTAGTTTAGTTCAAAAGAGAGCGAGCCAGTAAGTTTAAGTAGAGTAAAATGACGATTTTCCGGGAAGACAGCAGTCCGGTGCGCAGCACCTGTCAGGGGGTGCTGCGCACCTCCTTGCTGTTCTTCCCCGTTTTGTGATTTCTTTGCTAAAAACGTTTTGTCACCCATAGATTTCAACATGCAAATATTTTAAACTTATTAAAACATCATTTTAACAGTTTATAAAGGATTGTTGGTTACAAAACTGTGGATCTAAAGGTTATTTCGGTTAAAAACGTTTTTGACCATAAAAAGTCATAGATTTGTATAAAAACTCATTTTTAACCGTTAGATCTTACATGAAAGTGATTATTTGTATAAAAATAGTAAAAAGAAAGAGATCTACCGAAGGAAAAGCTCGGATGGTGAGTTTTGGTCGGATTTACGCTCAAAAATCTTTACAAAACTAGTCCTTTTTCGAATAAATGACACCTCCTTGCTTCTCTAGTTGATTAGGACGATTTGTATGGTTGGAAAATGGAGTTTGAAGGCTGAAGTTACTGGAAATAAGTGGGTTTCTTGAGAGAAAGTTGAGTGAGAATGAAGGAAGTGTGTGTTTTTCTTTGTAAAAATTAATTGTAAAATGGAAAAGAAAAGGAAATAAAGATAATAATGAAAAGGGGTGTTGGGCAGGTTATTTGACAGTAAACAAGTGGGAGACTCAAGATTGATTGGTGGAGTTGTTACAAAAACGAGGCAGGGACTGAAAATGTAACATTTTTGAAATCTGGCGTGAGGTGCTGCGCACCAAAACACTAGGTGCTGCGCACCGGGTGTTTTTCAGCTTTTATCTGATTTTTTCGTTTTTACGTTAACGCTTCGTTGGACCTTTTTGTTAATTGAAAGTTCTTAAGTATTATTTGTTATGAACTTAGGAAAGTTCATTTGGGGTTTTCTTGGTATTAGGGCTTATTAAATTGATTCCGGTTGTGATTCCGACGCTAGTTCCGACAAAATACAGACTCAACAGTTACGAACTAGAACAAAGCGAACACGATAAAAGAGTAACTAATGGTTTGAACCGATATAGTAATTGAACAGGTACCTGAATTTTAGACGGTTGTCACATTCTCCCCGGGTTGAAAGAAATTCCGTCCCGAAATTTAGTGCGTCCCATCATGAAGAAGAGTTCTCGAAAAGATGTGGATACTTCTGACGGAATTGGTCTTCACGCTCCCATGTGAATTCGTGACCCCGTCGGGAATTCCACCGAACCTTGATTATCGGAATACGGCTCTGCCTGAGTTGTTTGACCTTGCGGTCAACAACTTCGAGCGGTTCCTCGATGAAGTTTAGCTTGCTGTCGATTTTGACCTCGTCAGAGGGATGACGATGGTCTCATCAGACAGGCACTTCTTCAAGTGTGAGACGTGGAATACATTATGAACATTCGCGAGAGCCTGAGGGAGTTGGAGACGATAAGCAACGGGACCGATACGCTCAATGACTTCAAATGGACCGGTGTACCTTGGACTCAGTTTACCGCGCTTTCCGAAGCGGACTACCCCTTTCCAGGGCGATACTTTGAGGAGTACTCGGTCGCCAACTTGGAACTCGAGGGGTTTCCTTCGGTTGTCAGCGTAGCTCTTTTGTCGGGTACGGGACGTCTTCAGTCTTTCACGAATAGTGGTGATATTGTCAATGGTCTCCTGGACGATATCGAGTCTCGTAAGTTGTCGATCGCCAGCTTTTAGCCAGCATAGCGGGGACCGACACTTACGTCCATAGAGAGCCTCGAATGGTGCGCACTTGATGCTGGCATGGTAGCTGTTATTATAGGAGAACTCGACCAGGGGGAGGTGAGCGTCCCAACTTCCTCCGAAGTCTACTACACATGCCCTCAGCATGTCCTCAAGTGTTTGGATTGTCCTTTCGCTCTGGTCGTCGGTCTGAGGGTGATACGCAGTACTGAGGTCTAGTCGAGTACCTAAGGACTTCTGAAGAACATTCCAGAAACGGGAGGTGAATCGACTATCCCTATCGGAGATGATGGAGAGTGGCGTTCCATGACGAGAGACGATCTCGTTGATATAGACATGTGCTAGCTTCTCCATAGAGTGACTTTCTCGAATCGGCAAGAAATGGGCGGATTTAGTCAAACGGTCCACGATTACCCAAATCGTGTCGTTACCCTTAGAAATCTGCTCCCACTTCCACATGGGGATTTCCGGTTGCTGTAGTAAACCTGAGGGCTTTTGATATTCCGCCTTGACCTTGGAGCAAGTAAGGCACTTGGCTACATACAGGGCGATATCTTTCTTCATGCCCGGCCACCAATAGTATTCTCGGAGGTCCTTGTACAACTTGTCGGATCCCGGATGGATGGAATATCTTGATCGGTGGCCCTCGTCCAAAATGAGGTTGCGAAGATCCTCAGATCTTGGAATCCATGCTCGGCCCTTGAATTAGTAGATTTCGTCCGACTTGCGTTCGAATTCCCTCTCTTGGTTATGCAGCGTCTCGACCTTAATGTTCTCGGGCTTTAACGCCTCTTGCTGCGCTTTTACAATCTGCGTGCGAAGGCTCGTCTGGACTTGCATACCCAATGCTCGAACTCGAGATGGCTTTACCCTTTCCTTCCTACTCAGGGCATCTACTACTACGTTTGCTTTACCCGGGTGGTATTTGATCTCGCAGTCGTAGTGTGACAACCGTCACTTTTCCGACTCAGATTAGTCTAGTATGCCGTATGCTCTTACCGGGTTTACAAATTTTTCTTTATATAAAGAACTTACATTTTCTTTGATGTATAATGATTACTTGTGACATGTGTGTATACCCTTTATGTGATGCTATTGTTTTAGTTAGGTGCACAGTAATTAGTTTCCCACTAGTCGAGCTCCTAGATAACTTATCGGTTAAGTTAGTACTTTAGTTACTAACTCACTTTTACTATATTTATTAATCGTTACAAAGGAATTTCGTATTTGAGTTCGATAATTACGCGTAAGGCACATACTTAAAGGTTCCTTGTTTCGGGAATTCACTGTAAACCAGTCTGCTTAACGTCTACGTTCATCTTTTGAAAGATAACGAGTCGCGGGTTCACAATTAGCTATAATTAGCGAATATGTGAACTTTCTATACTTAGATGTTTTTATCAATCTCGTGTCATATTTCTTATTTATCGCTCGTTTCTATATTACCTCTATCTTTTTACTTTTACGTCTCGTGGCTACATTCGTTTTCTAACTTATTCCTACAACGAGTTAACAAAATTGGTTATGGATCACAATTGGTTAAAGGCTTACGCTTTTTCCTAGCCTTGACAAATTCCTAGACCTAAAACACCTTAAGCCCACCTTAACTTATCCCTAATTACACTTAAAAGAAAAATTACTAAACCCTAACCTTTTTTTTTAATTTCCCGTTACCACCTTGGAAACCCTAAATCGCCCCCCTCCATTTTTTCCTTTGGCTGCCGATCTCAATCCCTCTCATCATCCGATTCATTTTTGATTCTTTCATCTCAAATCTCGTGTTCATCATCTCTTATTACTCAAGAATGTTGTTGTTTAATTTGTAGGTGTTTAATCCAAAACCCTACCCATTAAGTCTCCTAGCCGCTGCCATTTCCTTCTCATGTTGCTGCTGCCGTTTGGATTGCTCAGCCACCCCACCATCGAGTTACAACCTTCTTGCACCTCTATCGTGATCAGCATCTCATATTGTCAAAGGTACTCGGTTTATAACCTTTGTGTTCTTTTGTTATGAGCCGAAACCCTAATATGGGAATATGATATTCGCCTTGTAATTTTTCTTTTGTGTGTGACTCCGAGCAGATTCCCACCATCGAGCAGCCATCTTTTCTTCATCATATTCGAGTTCCAGCAAGGTATTGTTCAAGGCTTATATTACATTTCTTGTGGTAATCAATCTTGGACGATTTTATGCTAAGATTTCCATCGATTTGTATTTGTTGTTACAGCCCTAACTTCGAGCATCAACTGCTGAGTTTCTTTCCATTGATAACTTGTTCAAGTCATCAGCATATCAGGTCCGATTATTGTTCAATTCGTTTTCATTATTATGCTCTAAAATCAGTTTCATACATGACTACTTTATCGAGTTTTCATCTATAGCAAACTCTAATATAATTCGTTTAAACCTTGAAACCGTTGTAGGGACTTGTATTGCATCCAGGATTCACACTTGGGACTGGCATTAGACTTGGTTATACGCTGGTCACGCCCCTACTAAAAAGGTTTAATCATCTGTTTCACTAAGCGTTCACTAATTTTCATCTAGCCGATTTTATATTCAATTGTGTAAACCGTTATTATTCTTAATCAAGTTGTTGAAACAGTTTTGGCTTATAGGTTTATAATGCAAGATCTGATTTGGGTTGTGATATTGTCATTTCAGTTGGTGACTTACCTCTCGAGTTGATTTTCGACCCGTTTTAATCACAAAGATCGTATACGTAAGTAAGCATTAATAATCCCATTCACTTCAATTCTTTACTAGTTTTCGTTTGCAAAGCGTTACATTTTATAATCTGATTCGTGTCTTTTGTTTGGTGATTCATGGCTGACTTTGGAACACCCTCAAGTCGTTATTCCATCGATTTCAATTCGTAACGGTAATCGACTTCCGATAGCATAACCGTTACGACTAACGGTAACCAATTTTCTTACTTCTTATGCGTATTTGTTTTTGGTGGCGTTTGTTTTGCCATTTATTCTTTATTCCGTATAATTTAATT
The DNA here is from genome assembly GCA_910822075.1 of Senecio squalidus. Taxonomy (NCBI): domain Eukaryota; kingdom Viridiplantae; phylum Streptophyta; class Magnoliopsida; order Asterales; family Asteraceae; genus Senecio; species Senecio squalidus. The sequence continues at coordinate 17,945 of CAJVGC010000279.1, forward strand.
GCGTGGTTGTTTATATTACTCGTATATAACTGCGTGGTTGAATTTCGTTATTCGTATCTTTCCGTTTTATCGTAATTTACGGACAATCTTGTATATGGACATTTTTGGGTCCCTTTCCTTTGTAATCTGTATTCATGTATGTTTTCAGCTATCTTGAGTTGAGAATTAGGCTCTGTGACCTGAAGATAAATTGTAGGTCTCGGAGTCTAGTTTTCAAAAACGTAAATTTCATTTACTAACTCTTTATAGTTTTTCCTAAAAACGTAAAATACCAGCTAGGGGTCTAATCTGATTATTTTGAGTAATATGTCTAGGTTCATTAATCTATTTCGTGTAACCACTTAGACAACCATAATAATTATTAATTAGGCTTACACTAAGTTAATAACAAGTTTAAAAAGTAATAAAAATGTTTATATTGTCTACACCTAAATGATACGACACTTTAATGTAATAAACTCAACATCTTTAAGAATAACGTTTTTGGACAGTTTTGAAAACAAGATTTGTTTTAAGCATATCTTACTCATATCAAACTCTTTTATAATGATGTCTTAGTCTAAAACGTAGCTCTCGGTGTCTAGTTTTTAAATATGTTTCTGTCAACGTCTAATTCCTTCTAGAACCATGGTTATCTTAGTTTGAGTGAACCTATGTGTTCGCTGAAAAATTCATTGTTTAATTCAAAGTCGTTAACCGTCAAATACTATTCTTATACGTTTATACTTTTATCTAGGGGAGCTCTAGGACTAGTGAGGACTCTAGTTGTGACCAACTTACTACACTATATACACACAGTATCGCTTACATACGCTCACTCGATAAGGTGAGTCATCGCCCCTACTTTACTATTGTTTATGTTTTACAAATCGGGGGAAAGTAAAGCTCAACCAAACTATTTTGAGAAAGATGATTTACGATAAACATATTTTACTTCCATACTTACTATATATGGAAACATTACTATTTTCCGAAACTTGCCATAAATAGATACTTCTATTTATGGAAACTTACTATTTTTAGAAACCATGAAATGTGTAACATAACTAATGCAATTTTTCTAAAACTTTACGAGACAGTTGGTTGATACACATCAGTATACCTTTCCTACTGATGCATGCACGCTCATTAGTATACCTTTCCTACTAATGAGGTGTACTTACGGTAGCGTGGCTACTGCGGATGATACATATCAGTATACCTTTCCTACTGATATATGCATGCTCATTAGTATACCTTTCCTACTAATGAGATGTACTTACTATGCTTACTTGTGATACATGCTTACGTTGTATGATTGTGGATGATGTTTTCTTACTACTTACATGCATTAGTTACACATTACTTTACTACTGATTTTGAGATATGATTTCTACCTTACATTTTACTACTTACTCGATGTACTCGCTCAACTTTATGTTGACGTTTTAAGCTTTACTTTCAGGTAACGAGCAGGCATAGGACTTGGACTTAGGAGTCGGGCTTTAGTTGACTTCAGGATATCTTTGCATTGTGGACATTTTATATTTATACATTTGAATTACATTTCGGGTTTGCACGCCCAAGTATTCTTTCATTCGTCGAGGTTTACCTTTGAATATCCATTATGTAGTGTTTGACGATTTTCGTGTACTAAGGTTTACACCTTGAGTATGGCGACGTCATAACAATACGTTATTTATTACTTCATATAGATTATATTCTTTATATTACTGTTGTGTTATGACGATCGCCAATCATGTTGCACCCTGCGTTCCGCCAATGGCAGGGTGTGACAGATTGGTATCAGAGCACATGGTTATAGAGAACTAGGTGGTTGGCCTAGACTATAACTAGGTGTCCTTCATATAGATTATTTCTAGGATGTTTTTACTTTTTCATATCGTCTCACTACTCGTACCTATCGACTTATCGCCTAATGAAGACGGTGAACCGCAACGACTTACAACGCTGAAGGAGTTTCTATTTTATTCACTTTTCGTTTCCTAAAAATTTCATTTTTTGTTTGTAATCGAATTCGACTTAAACTCTTATACTTCTACTTCAATAAAATGTAAGCGTCGCCATTATGATCATGTATACGAGAAGCAGACTTCTATGTCTATCTTTGGGTGCCTCATCTAGTTGCAGTATTGGAATCATTCTCTTATTCATTTACGACTCCACCCCTCACTTAAAATTTCTTTTTTCATTTCGATTTCTCGATCTTCGTACTTCCAGAATTCTATTCTACTGTACGTGACGCTCTCGTGGAAGAACCTTCGTGCAGAATTGAAGATGTCAAGATGAAGACTCGCCTACCCTATCTTGAAGACGGTGCTATATGTTTTCGCTTATCTCGATTTCTACATCCTTGAACCTTTTTCAATCATTATTATATTACCACAAAATCGATATACGTTGCTACTCAGCAAATTTGTTTAAACCAGATACTACGAGATTGTATCTATCCTTTCGGTTGCTTCATTATTTCAAAATTTGAGGAGAAATATTAATTCTCGCCATATTCTTTCGTAAAGATTCTCATATTGACACTCGGAGATACACATTCTAATCAGTAACAAATTTAGGTTTCAGCAGAAAAATGTCTACTATTCTCCTATTTTGTTCGTTTTCAAATTTTGGTCTCTACTACAAAACTATTCAAATGTCGAAATCTAACTACCATACGGAAATCAGACCCCGAAACATTTTCAATATTTATACTAACCTACTCAAATGAAATCGTTGTCTAAACGTTCTTTTTCGAGCACCACTTCAAACTCTGTTATCTAATCTCGAGTTGGTCAGAACTAACTCACCTGAACTCCTGTTCTCTCGAGCTATGGATGGAATTGATTACGAAGCTATATGACATGCCCTCAAATCTGGATTCTCCTACCCCTTTTTCATAATCACTTTTATTCATGAAAATCGCTCAACCCGAAACTAATTCCTGATGATGCGTATTTATCGTTTTCGCCCTGAAAGTTACTCGTGATGTATTCGTCTCCCCGAGGAGATAAACTATCCAATTCAAGATTTTTACCAATCATTTGATAACCAATAACCTCGAAAATATGTGATGTTTCCACATACTACTACCGCTGATACTGGTCGAGTGCATTCATAGAACCATCTGGAGTTGTAAACTAGTTGATTTCCTTATCAGCCAGTCTATACAAATCGGTGAAACTCTTTTCTCTATTTTCTTAATCAAATCAGATGTTCTCTAAGACGATGCCTTTGTCAACTCTAGCGTATTCTCAACTACTTCGAGAAATTGCCATCTACTTCACTTTCGGTTGCAGAAGAAGATTTCTACTTTGAATTATACCAATTCGATTTCAATCTCCTTGTGACTTTCGACACGTTCTTTCGGTGAGACATATATTCTAGCGCGAGAAGGATTTGAATTTCCAAACTTCATTATATCCGATTTCGTATGCTTTAAGCATATCCCTCCTTGGTTGCATCAACAATTTTCCACGAGCGTTCTACAACAACTAGCTTTCCGAGTTAAAGTTCATTCCTAAACCCTTTATCATCGTAGTTCTTATCGAAACCTCGAAGTGACTTTAGATTCGACTTGAGACAGAAGACGGTAACATCTGACGACTATTTTTTCATCGCATGTAACTCTTGAAACCTTGTTCTTATACTTACCCACGAGGAGAGTAACCATTATCAGTTGAAAACTCAATAGCTCGTACCTCATTGATACCCATACGACTTTCATTCGGTACTGAAACCTTCAACCGACATTGCTCTGTGCGTTAGACTTTCGACATCTCGAGATATATTGCAAGCGTATTGTGCATTAATATACTTATTCATCCCATTATCCTGAGTTCGCTATTTCGACAGCTTTTCATGATCACCTCGGTGTAACTTGGAGATTTCTAGATGTAAATAATACTTGAAGCGATATTCATTCTGATCTTAGTCGTTGAGTCCTTTTGACCTATGATACAGTGTAGACGCATCCAACGTGTAAACTTTTCGGTTAGTGCGTTCAGATATGTTGTTGAAATTTTAGTATGATACCAAACGCTGATATAGACTTGTGAAATTGATTCGAGTTACGCGCTACACAACAATCATCCTAACGCAACTCGTATGATACAACGTCACCTACGAACCTACTCCTATTACTTCCTGTTTGTGATACAGACTTGAGACATTCTTTGACGTGGATTTGTTCCTCAACTACTACTATTCAAACTAGCTATATATTCAACTCTCTGATGATTCAAAAGTCGTTCTAATGACTTCGTTTTCCTTAATCTCCGCTTTGTTGATCTTAATTGTAATTCAGTACTTCATATTCAGTGATAATCACTCGCATGTAATGATAGGAATTCTCTCGTGTCTGATCAACATAAGAGGAAACTGGTTGTTATACGCGATCTGATAAAACCATTCAATCACTATTTTAATTTGCAAACTTTCGCGTAGCTTTTCGCTTTCAACGCCCTTTCGTATTACCTATGAAATTATTTCACTATTATATCAATTACATGAGATTTTTTTTGTGACCAAAGATTTTGTTGTTAACCGTGACCCGTGACTTCTATTGTTGAATGTGTTTCAACAATTAAGTGTTACATATAAAATTCTATAAACGATACTTAATGACGAGTTTTAAGTTATGTCTGGCCAACATAATGGAGAACTTATCGTTTACCATGTATCTACCTGAATTGATACTCTCTGTGGAAGTGAACCTTGTGCATTGTTATACGATTGATCTTAAGCGCTTACACAAACTACCCATGAACTGTTATGGTAATGTGAACGTACATGTGGAATGTGTTTATAATTAGACGTAATTATAAATATATTCTAACGCGTATCTGTTCCTGTATCGGACGAAAATTCAAACTATGCGAATCAGTGTTTAGATTCATGACACACTTCAGGAGCGAATCTTGAGGGTTTGCTGTACGAAAACCCCCTTAGATACTCATTTTCAATTGATGCTTCTGTCAACAGTTATACTACTTGAATTTCGGGACGAAATTCTTTTAAGTGGGGAATACTGTGACAACCGTCACTTTTCCGACTCAGATTAGTCTAGTATGCCGTATGCTCTTACCGGGTTTACAAATTTTTTTTTATATAAAGAACTTACATTTTCTTTGATGTATAATGATTACTTGTGACATGTGTGTATACCCTTTATGTGATGCTATTGTTTTAGTTAGGTGCACAGTAATTAGTTTCCCACTAGTCGAGCTCCTAGATAACTTATCGGTTAAGTTAGTACTTTAGTTACTAACTCACTTTTACTATATTTATTAATCGTTACAAAGGAATTTCGTATTTGAGTTCGATAATTACGCGTAAGGCACATACTTAAAGGTTCCTTGTTTCGGGAATTCACTGTAAACCAGTCTGCTTAACGTCTACGTTCATCTTTTGAAAGATAACGAGTCGCGGGTTCACAATTAGCTATAATTAGCGAATATGTGAACTTTCTATACTTAGATGTTTTTATCAATCTCGTGTCATATTTCTTATTTATCGCTCGTTTCTATATTACCTCTATCTTTTTACTTTTACGTCTCGTGGCTACATTCGTTTTCTAACTTATTCCTACAACGAGTTAACAAAATTGGTTATGGATCACAATTGGTTAAAGGCTTACGCTTTTTCCTAGCCTTGACAAATTCCTAGACCTAAAACACCTTAAGCCCACCTTAACTTATCCCTAATTACACTTAAAAGAAAAATTACTAAACCCTAACCTTTTTTTTTAATTTCCCGTTACCACCTTGGAAACCCTAAATCGCCCCCCTCCATTTTTTCCTTTGGCTGCCGATCTCAATCCCTCTCATCATCCGATTCATTTTTGATTCTTTCATCTCAAATCTCGTGTTCATCATCTCTTATTACTCAAGAATGTTGTTGTTTAATTTGTAGGTGTTTAATCCAAAACCCTACCCATTAAGTCTCCTAGCCGCTGCCATTTCCTTCTCATGTTGCTGCTGCCGTTTGGATTGCTCAGCCACCCCACCATCGAGTTACAACCTTCTTGCACCTCTATCGTGATCAGCATCTCATATTGTCAAAGGTACTCGGTTTATAACCTTTGTGTTCTTTTGTTATGAGCCGAAACCCTAATATGGGAATATGATATTCGCCTTGTAATTTTTCTTTTGTGTGTGACTCCGAGCAGATTCCCACCATCGAGCAGCCATCTTTTCTTCATCATATTCGAGTTCCAGCAAGGTATTGTTCAAGGCTTATATTACATTTCTTGTGGTAATCAATCTTGGACGATTTTATGCTAAGATTTCCATCGATTTGTATTTGTTGTTACAGCCCTAACTTCGAGCATCAACTGCTGACTTTCTTTCCATTGATAACTTGTTCAAGTCATCAGCATATCAGGTCCGATTATTGTTCAATTCGTTTTCATTATTATGCTCTAAAATCAGTTTCATACATGACTACTTTATCGAGTTTTCATCTATAGCAAACTCTAATATAATTCGTTTAAACCTTGAAACCGTTGTAGGGACTTGTATTGCATCCAGGATTCACACTTGGGACTGGCATTAGACTTGGTTATACGCTGGTCACGCCCCTACTAAAAAGGTTTAATCATCTGTTTCACTAAGCGTTCACTAATTTTCATCTAGCCGATTTTATATTCAATTGTGTAAACCGTTATTATTCTTAATCAAGTTGTTGAAACAGTTTTGGCTTATAGGTTTATAATGCAAGATCTGATTTGGGTTGTGATATTGTCATTTCAGTTGGTGACTTACCTCTCGAGTTGATTTTCGACCCGTTTTAATCACAAAGATCGTATACGTAAGTAAGCATTAATAATCCCATTCACTTCAATTCTTTACTAGTTTTCGTTTGCAAAGCGTTACATTTTATAATCTGATTCGTGTCTTTTGTTTGGTGATTCATGGCTGACTTTGGAACACCCTCAAGTCGTTATTCCATCGATTTCAATTCGTAACGGTAATCGACTTCCGATAGCATAACCGTTACGACTAACGGTAACCAATTTTCTTACTTCTTATGCGTATTTGTTTTTGGTGGCGTTTGTTTTGCCATTTATTCTTTATTCCGTATAATTTAATTGCGTGGTTGTTTATATTACTCGTATATAAATGCGTGGTTGAATTTCGTTATTCGTATCTTTCCGTTTTATCGTAATTTACGGACAATCTTGTATATGGACATTTTTGGGTCCCTTTCCTTTGTAATCTGTATTCATGTATGTTTTCAGCTATCTTGAGTTGAGAATTAGGCTCTGTGACCTGAAGATAAATTGTAGGTCTCGGAGTCTAGTTTTCAAAAACGTAAATTTCATTTACTAACTCTTTATAGTTTTTCCTAAAAACGTAAAATACCAGCTAGGGGTCTAATCTGATTATTTTGAGTAATATGTCTAGGTTCATTAATCTATTTCGTGTAACCACTTAGACAACCATAATAATTATTAATTAGGCTTACACTAAGTTAATAACAAGTTTAAAAAGTAATAAAAATGTTTATATTGTCTACACCTAAATGATACGACACTTTAATGTAATAAACTCAACATCTTTAAGAATAACGTTTTTGGACAGTTTTGAAAACAAGATTTGTTTTAAGCATATCTTACTCATATCAAACTCTTCTATAATGATGTCTTAGTCTAAAACGTAGCTCTCGGTGTCTAGTTTTTAAATATGTTTCCGTCAACGTCTAATACCTTCTAGAACCATAGTTATCTTAGTTTGAGTGAACCTATGTGTTCGCTGAAAAATTCATTGTTTAATTCAAAGTCGTTAACCGTCAAATACTATTCTTATACGTTTATACTTTTATCTAGGGGAGCTCTAGGACTAGTGAGGACTCTAGTTGTGACCAACTTACTACACTATATACACACAGTATCGCTTACATACGCTCACTCGATAAGGTGAGTCATCGCCCCTACTTTACTATTGTTTATGTTTTACAAATCGGGGGAAAGTAAAGCTCAACCAAACTATTTTGAGAAAGATGATTTACGATAAACATATTTTACTTCCATACTTACTATATATGGAAACATTACTATTTTCCGAAACTTGCCATAAATAGATACTTCTATTTATGGAAACTTACTATTTTTAGAAACCATGAAATGTGTAACATAACTAATGCAATTTTTCTAAAACTTTACGAGACAGTTGGTTGATACACATCAGTATACCTTTCCTACTGATGCATGCACGCTCATTAGTATACCTTTCCTACTAATGAGGTGTACTTACGGTAGCGTGGCTACTGCGGATGATACATATCAGTATACCTTTCCTACTGATATATGCATGCTCATTAGTATACCTTTCCTACTAATGAGATGTACTTACTATGCTTACTTGTGATACATGCTTACGTTGTATGATTGTGGATGATGTTTTCTTACTACTTACATGCATTAGTTACACATTACTTTACTACTGATTTTGAGATATGATTTCTACCTTACATTTTACTACTTACTCGATGTACTCGCTCAACTTTATGTTGACGTTTTAAGCTTTACTTTCAGGTAACGAGCAGGCATAGGACTTGGACTTAGGAGTCGGGCTTTAGTTGACTTCAGGATATCTTTGCATTGTGGACATTTTATATTTATACATTTGAATTACATTTCGGGTTTGCACGCCCAAGTATTCTTTCATTCGTCGAGGTTTACCTTTGAATATCCATTATGTAGTGTTTGACGATTTTCGTGTACTAAGGTTTACACCTTGAGTATGGCGACGTCATAACAATACGTTATTTATTACTTCATATAGATTATATTCTTTATAGTACTGTTGTGTTATGACGATCGCCAATCATGTTGCACCCTGCGTTCCGCCAATGGCAGGGTGTGACACGTAGTCACTCAGCAATTCTATCCATCTACGTTGCCTCATGTTGAGCATTTTCTGATCTAAAATGTGTTGGAGGCTCTTGTGGTCAGTATAGACCGTACACTTAGTGCCATATAGGTAGTGTCTCCAGATCTTCAAAGCAAACACGACGGCTCCCAATTCTAGGTCGTGCGTGGTGTAGTTCTGTTCGTGGATCTTCAACTGCCTGGAAGCGTAAGCGATGACCTTGTCCTTCTGCATTAGAACACACCCAAGTCCTTGGTGGGAGGCATCGCAAAACACTATAAAATTTTCCGTGCCCTCTGGGAGAGATAAAATCGGTGCGTGACATAATTGGTACTTGAGTTTCCGGAAAGAATCCTCCTGATCTTTTCCCCAGATAAAGTCCTTATCTTTTTGAGTGAGCTCGGTGAGGGGTTTTGCGATTTTTGAGAAATTCTCAATGAATCTCCGGTAATAGCCCGCCAATCTTAGGAACTGACGGATTTCTGTCGGGGTTGTCGGAGCTTGCCATTTCTCGATCGCTTCGATGTT
>CAJVGC010000280.1:0-24824 GCA_910822075.1 Senecio squalidus
CTGAACGAAACGTTATTAGTTCCGCTTGAGAAACTCCATATGGATGATAAGCTTCATTTCGGTTGAGGAGACCATCGAGATCGTTGCTAAGTGATGTTAGCGTCTGCGACGAAGTAAGATTCCGATTGTCAAGGTTCGTTGAATTCCCGTTTTGGAGCTGAGTTCACGTGGAACGCGAAGATGAAATTCTGCGGAAGTATCCATCAACCTTTCCCCCCAGGAAGTGGTACCAAGTGATAATTTCGAGGACGAAATTCTTTTTACTTGGGGAGACTGTGACATTCGCGAATTTCTAGGTATATTTCTATCGTCTCGTATTCGTTTTATTTATTTATGTTTGTGTTTTGACCCTATCGTATTCTTTTATGTTTTATCGTATTCGTATTTTATGAGTATTGTATTCGTATTTTCCGTATTTTATGAGTATCGTATTTGTATTTATGTGATTCGGATCGTTATGTCGGGAACGTGTAGTCTAAGTGCCTTTAGTATAAGTCTAGTATTGATAAGTTTAGGGGTATTATGCCTTATTTATGCGATTAAGATTAACGTTTAAAAAGTATTTCAATTTTAGTCCTTTCATAAATTTATTACGAAACTAGTCCTATGGGAGATTTTATTACAAAAATGAGTCCTAAAGATTCCACCTACTATTTTGTCTTATTACTACCAACTTTTTGTCATCTTCTATCATCTTTCACCAACCCTTTCACCCCATTTTCCCCATCTCACTTTCTCTCTCAAGAAAACACCTACAAACACTCTCCCTTCTCTCTAAAATAACTATTGATCCGACCGTTGAAATCCAATTTCGAGGCTAGATTATTGTTCACCGTATTCATCTTCATCTATCCTCTGAATTTCACCACGATCGGGTAAGTATTTCTCGGTTTTAGTTTTAAACTTTATTATTTTGATTCAATACCGAAAACATCACTTTTTACCATCAAAACTCGGATTTTATTGAGGGTTATTATATCTAAATGTATTCTGGACATAGGGTTTCGATTATGGGTCATTTTAATGCTTAAAAACACTCTGAATCTCATTCCGAATGTAATTTTTCGTAAAAACCCAGTTACGTCACGTAACTGTGTTACGTGCACGTAACTGAGCACGTAACAAACCTCTAGATCACGTAACTGGACTCCTAATCACGTATCTGATTAATTACGTGACTTGTAAGTCACGTAACTGATGCCTTGATCACGTAATTCTTGAAATCCCGTAACTTGCTATTCACGTAACTTCTTGATCACGTATGTAGTCCCTTGTTCACGTAAGTAGCTTGATTATCACGTAATTGCCTTGTTTGTCACGTAACTCCCAGTTACGTGATGCGTAACTGATTTCTGTATTTTCCGAAACGTTTGCTAAATCGATGTTCCTTTTGGTCATTTTAAAACCCGTATAAAACGTTAATCGTTAAGGCATAACCCACTAGACTTAGAGATACTTAGACATGTTTATTTACGTGATGTTTAGGGCACTTAGACGTGGGAGCTTGACGGTATTATAGTATTTCCCGACATATCGTGATTTGGATTGCTTTGCTATTCAGTGAGTTATTCGTTGCCCTTTTTACCGTTTTTACATTTTGGGCATGATTAGCGTTGTATAAAGGTATTTTATGGTATATTATGTATTATGGTTATATATTATGGATATGGATGCCTTTAGGTTAGCATTACCCAACTCGTTCCGCCTTTGTGGTAGAATGAGGCCCCGTATACACACCTGTTAGCTTTTAGCCGCCGGTTCGTATATATAGCGCTATATGGGTCTAACAAACCCTCATTTCTAACACGATGGATGATGGATGCGCCCTGTCCGTGTTAGTAATGTTATGACCGTGATTTCCGAGGACAACCTAGCGTAATGCACTAGGTGGGGTTAGTTGCCAGTATTGTTATGGTTCAGGTGTATCGTATTTACCTAAGGCTATTATCTATCCAGTATGCTATTTTATGAAATGATTATGGTATTATAATGGTATATGTATGAGTATTTTATCAAAAGGTTTTGTATACTTCACGTATATTTTGAAACATCATTTTCAATTGACTTATCTTCAAATCATAACACTTTTGGGTCAAAATGTATTGAAACCTTTCTACTATTATGTTTTTATTAATTATTGCGAATAATTCACCAACTTTATGTTGACGTCGTATTTTAACGCTTTTCAGGGATTTGAGGTTACCTTTATGATGCTATGCTTGTTGGCTACGTGGATCTGTTGCATAGAATTTATTTTGCTTATGTTAATTCCTTAGTATCCCAAACGCTGTAGCCGTATTTTGATATATGATTGTAATAACGTATGGTATTTCAAACTCTTTAATCTATGTTGATGATGTATGGCTTACTTATGTTTATGTAACCTTTGAATCTCTGATACCGTATACACTGTACATCTCGGTTCCGCCATTTTGCGGGGTGTGACAAGCTCTTTGGTCATGATTGATGATGAATACTAGACGTTTGGGTTGGTATTTATAGAGATAAATAAAGAGGAAAACGAGTTCGAGTCAAATTCCAATTCTGCGAAAACTGCGTGAGGGCGACGCCCTAGGTCCCTTGAACGACGCACCGTGGGTTTATTTGTCATATTATAATTTATGGTTATGTAGCTCTCTCTTTCTTCTTTCTTCTCCAATTTGAATCACCTAAATCGGATATCGCATGAAGAAGTTATGATTAAAACGGTGGAGGTGATACTGCGACGTTCTTGTTGTGTAGGGCTTCGTTCTCTTCGTCAGAAATCACCATTTCTCGTCATTTAAGCTCATTTCTTCCACCATTTCCACTTCCCAATCATATAAAACTATAAAATAGACAAAACAACTTTTCCACACGATTAAATGCAAAAACCTATCCTATCCATCATGTTTATTATGAAAAACGACCAGATAGCGTATAGAAATAAACGTATAAATATGCGATATCAGTTATGCTGACTTTGCCATAGCGCTCTAATAGATCCTAGCCCATTTATACAATTAGGATATACCAACACACTAACCTGACTATTTTGCCCGGAATGGACAAAAGCCAACCGGATTTAGTGTCGGAAGATGTCACCGGCGGATTTTTATACAAATGGTATAGCCGGCGTTAGGAACGCCGACTTATGCCACGTGGACAGCCACCTCGGATTCCCACCTTCTCCTTGCCCAGTCAGCGGCGCCCTTTACAGGTAGACGTCCCACTAACACCATAAATCGGCGTTGGGAAGGCCGAATTATGGCTTTTTCCTGCGCCTCGTGACTCGTTGCAGACCACCTTTCCCCGTTGGCCAATAAACACCCGCCACGTGTATAAGACGTTTGTGGCAAGGCCGGCTTATAGAAGCTATAAAACCAATTCCGTTTACACTGTTTATTCCACAGAAAACACAAATACACACATACAAACATATTCTTTCTCCCCCATTTTCCACAAAACACAAATACACACATATAATTTGTTAATCCCGTCTTTAAAATGGCACAATTTGGAGCAACCTCAACCCATCGAAACACCCGTTTGTTGTTTTTACAAGATGGTGAGCACCATCGTTCTGCTCGTTTATTCAACGGTCAACAAGATCCTACCGCACAAATAAAAGCGAGACGATGCGATTATGGACTTTGGGACCGCACCGATGTAATTGAAGACGGTGTTAGAAGGCAGATAGTAAGTGCTGGGTTTGACGGTGTATTACGCACCGGTTATCATAAAATAGACCACGCTCTTATTACCGCTTTGGTCGAAAGGTGGCGTCCCGAGACGTATACATTCCATTTTCCAGTAGGTGAAGCCACTGTTACGTTGCAGGACGTACAAGTTCTGTGGGCTTTGCCTGTAAATGGACCGGTGGTCTGGAGAATGGGGGTGTAAAGACGAGGATCAATGGACGAGTGATTGTAGTGACTATCTTGGGTTTTACCCAGAGGAGGGTGAAGTTGCTGGTGGTAGCGTAAAAATCCGTACTCTAGTTGAGGAAATTCAAACACCCTGTCGGAGGAATGATGTGAGCTACCAACAGAGAGCTAGAGTGTTTATATTAGATCTTTTCGGTGGGCACCTGTTCAACGATTCACGGTCATATGATATTTCGCTTAATTATCTTGAAAACTTGGATGAGCTTTCAGAAGCTGGTAGACTAAGCTGGGGCTCCGCAGTATTGGCTTTTTTGTATCGACAATTGTGTACTGCTGCGGAGAAAAAAGACGTTAAAGGTATTCAGGGCCCGTTAATTTTACTCCAGCTTTGCGCCTGGGAGAGAATACCACTGATTGCGCCCCGTACTTTATTAAGGGGGGATGCACCTATTACGTACCCACACTACCATGGTAGCAGGTAATATTTATAGCATTATATTTTTATTATTATAATTATTATTTTGATTAATTTAGATTACGAATATTATAATTAAATTTTTACGATTATTATTTTGTATATTAGCTGACGATTATTATTTTGTATATTAGGTGGAGTCGGCAATTTTGTAGCCTTAGTCACACAACCACACCGGCTCATGTGTTGGTTACATACCGTGCGACTTTCACCACCTTGGAAGAGGGCCAGTTTATATGGTGTCCTTATAGTGCTGTATTGGGGCAACTTCTGGTTGATTGCACTCGAGACAGCGAGTTATGGGCATACATTGGATGGCTTGTCTGTTGGGCTGTTGCGGAACCTCATGTACCGAACCGAGTATGCAGACAGTTTGGATACGGACAAGGGGTTCCTGAAGATTTGTACATATTTTCAGTTAGAGAGAACAAGAAAATACACGAAGGTAAGCTTACGGGAGGACGAGGAACAAACTGGATACAAAAGAAGAATACTGAGGTAGGGTGTTGGAATGGTAGACATAACAGTGTCTATCATTTTCCTGGACCAAGCGGGAGGCGGTGTTCTACCGGGCTATATGTAGTCGTTTTATGATTGCACTGTCTTAGTTATCACGTCTCCGACTGCACATAACCCTCCTAACGTGTATCCAGATTGGGGTGGGGTCCAACAAACTCAGGTAATATGTTATGCGTATTTATTTTATATTATATATTAAATTTAAATTTTTTATAATTAATTCAAATATTTATATGTATTTGTACGATATATATTTGTGTATTAAATTAATAAATTTAAATTTATTTTGCAGAACAAGGCATTGAGGGAAATCCACGACCGTGCTCAACGGAACATCGATAGTGGAGTGGAGTGGGTAACAACGACATGTGGCAGGATTTTGTTCAAATCCCTACTGATGCTATGGGATATGGATATAATCTGGACCGGATGAATTACGGATCGCAACAATTTGCGTTTCCCCCACCTGCGTATTATCTATGTCCTCCAACTCTTCAAGGGTACACTGAGTCTCAACCCCAATATGGAGGTCAGTTTCAGGGTGGTGGGAGTGGTCCCCACTACGGGCAGCAGTTTTAGCCTGGTGGGAGTGGTTCCCAATATAAGCAGTTTCAGGCTGAAGGTAGTGGTACCCAGTCTGGGCTAGACCTGATCAATGAACTATTAACTACCCCTACCCCTGGCCCTACCCTTACCCCTGACCTTACTTGACTTTCGTTGTCACCCAATATTCCTGGGGAGTACAGTAACTGGGTACAACCAGATTTCCAAAGGGACTCTGATACTGACATGGTTGCACGTCGGTCTACCTATGCTGATAGTAGCCCGGTTCAGATTCAAAGTTTTGGTGATTTTGGGAAAGACTAGCTACCCAACGCACAAAATGAAGAAGCTGGGCAAGACCGACACAGAAGAACAACCAGGATCCCGAACCTAAGCCTTTGTGGAACCGACATTCATCTTCTACAACAACCTCCCCGTCGTCATTAGAGTTTTAAAATTGTGTTGTAATTCTATATGTTTGATGTTTTAATTAATAAAAATTTATGTTTCTGTTTAAAGTTTTGTTTCGTGTTTTAATATTTGTTTGTGTTAAATTCATAACATATAAAAAATTATGTCTTATAAAGTTATAAAAACATTAAAAAAATTAGATATTTAAAAAATACAAAAACTTAAAAAAAAACATCGAAAACATAAAAACATATGTCTTATAGAGTTATAAAAACCTATAAAACCTAAAAAAAATATGTCGGTTATAATTATAACATTAAAAATAATAGTCCGTTATAACTTTAACATTAAAAAAAATAGTTAAATAAAGACTGTCAATGCATTGAATATTTAAAAGTTGGTAATAGTAGTGTTTTAATAAAGTCTGTCAAGGCATTACAAAAACAGTGTTTTAATAAAGCATGACAACTCATTACACATGTCAGTCAAAAGTTAGTAATAAGTCGGTGTTGCTAACCCCGACTTTTATCCATATCCAATATCTATGTGCCATTTTCACTAGACCACGTTGAAACCAATGATTTTTATCTTATCTTATCAGGTAACAAAGTTGATTGGACTGGTAGATGAAACAGTGTTTTGATCTAATCAGACATGCCTTTAATAAAGCCTGTGAAAGCATTGATTCCCGTGAACAACTCACTACACTTGTCAGTCAAAAGTTGGTAATAAGTCGGTGTTGCCAACACCGACTTTTATCCATATCCAATACCTACGTGGCATTTTCACTGGACCATGTTGAAACCCAAGATTTTTATCTTATCTTATCTTATAAAGATTCTATAATAGCTTTTGGATTTTAGTAAATTATACTTTTTTATAAGTAACTTTATTAGTATTCTATAATAACTTTTTATTGCAGAATTCTATAAGTTTTAGATTTTTGTTAATTATACTTTTTTATACATCCCATGTGATATCAATATTTTTTAAAACATTACATATTTAAAAATATTACATAAAAACATATTAATAAAAACATAGATTAAAAAGATTACATAAAAACATAGATTAAAAACATTACATAATGTGATTACATAAAAACAATACATAAAAATATTATATATTTTTAAATATAAAAAACATTACATATTTAAAATAAAATATAACATCACCCTACATTTTACGTTTAGTGTATAGTACAGTAGCCATCCTTCTTCTGAAATCCAGTAGTTGTTTATCAGATACTTCGGTTGTAACATCATTTAAGGCTTCACTAGTGACCAGGTAGTGAATAAACATACATATAAACAAAGCTGAGTTCTCCTTATTACGTGGATATTTACTGACATTAAACGAATAAATAAATGGCTCAGACCCATGAGGAGGTATTGGTTCGGCTGTTGCTCTGGTATGTGTGTAAGAGTTATAAAACCATAGTATGTTTTTCTTGTAAAATGATATTTTGCTTATAGGCTTCCGGAGTAGCAGATTTATCACGGTCATAAATGGTCAACTCATTTTCAGCAAATTTATACTGAATAAGAAACCAAAACTATTGGGACAACAAATTGGAATAAGGACTGAATCAACGTTCTTCCTGCGTATATATGGTTTTATATATCCATGCGCTAGATCAAAGTTTTTGTTTCAATTTTGATGATTGTAAAAATATTCATGAAACGATATAGGCACAACTGCATACCGCATACCTGGTTCTTGTGCGAACTTCTTCATTTTCTATTAAATGTCTATGAACCACTTGTGATCGCCTTATCTATTCATCGACATGCTGAAAATAACCGGAAAAAATTAAACTTATTTAAAAAAAAAAAAAAAATTATAAATAACAAACATCAAAAACTCACAATTTCCCACAATGCATTGTCTTGCATAAATCCTAACAATACGCCCCAAAACGTTCTAGACCATTTTACATCATCTGGTAAAAAAACAATTTTACAATATTGGTCATCCTCATTATTTCCTATGTCTCCTTGAAGGAAAAATTCCTCAGCACTTTCAGCTGGTATGATAACTTGTTCGTTGTTATCGTAGATGTTGACCGCATCTAGACCTTCGTTTACGTTGCAATTTCTCTCTATAAAGTCATTTTTCTCTTCTAGTTGTTGATCAATCCAACTGAGCAACTCAGTGCATTTGGACGTATTTTCCCAATCTTTCACGCACTGGAGACGAAGGAGGTTGAGATAATCTTGTTCTAGAAATGATAGGTGGGGGTTATCTTGAAGTGATTGTATAAGTTGGGTTTTTTCATTGTCAGCTTTCTGGAAACCTATGATAAGGGATTTTAGTTTTTCGTAACGTTTTTTATCTTCTTCTATATGTTTGAAAACAATATCTAGGATACTGGAGGTGTTTGAATACGAATTACTGGAAGAAGCCATGGTTATGAGATTGGATTTATTGCAGGAGTTGCTAGAGAAATATAATAAGGTTATAGTGTTAATCAATAGTGTTACAGTAAATTAATACTTATAGTAAGTTGATAACAAACGTTTTTAATAAGTCGGATTTGTCAACACCGGGCTTTATCTATATCTCAAACCTACGTGACATTTTCACTGGACCAAGTTCAATCCCTATATTTTTTAGTCAGATATTATGACATAAGGTACTGTACGTAAAACAATGTTTTGTTCACATCATACCGACCTTTAATAAAGCCTTTGATAAGCCGGATTTTCCAACACCGACTTTTATCCATATCTCAAACCGCATATTATGACATAAGGTACTGTACGTGAAACAATGTTTTGTTCACATCATACAGACCTTTAATAAAGCCTTTGATAAGCCGATTTTGCCAACACCGGCTTTTATCCATATCTCAAACCTACGTGGCATTATCACTGGACCAAGTTCAATTCCTAGATTTTTTAGTCAGATATTATGACATAAGGTACTGTACGTGAAACAATGTTTTGTTCACATCATACATACCTTTAATAAAGCCTTTGATAAGCCGGATTTGCCAACACCGGCTTTTATCCATTTCTCAAACCAGATATTATGACATAAGGTACTGTACGTGAAACAATGTTTTGTTCACATCATACAGACCTTTAATAAAGCATTTGATAAGCCGGATTTGCCAACCTCGGCTTTTATCCATATTTCAAACCTACGTGGCATTTTCACTGGACCAAGTTTAATCTCTGGATTTTTTTGTCAATTATTATGACATAAGGTACAGTACGTGAAACAGTGTTTTGTTCACATCATACAGACCTTTAATAAAGCCTTTGATAAGACAGATTTGCCAACACCGGCTTTTATCCATATCTCAAACCTACGTGGCATTTTCACTGGACCAAGTTCAATCTATGGATTTTTTGTCAGATATTATGACATAAGGTACTGTACGTGAAACAGTGTTTTGTTCACATCATACAGACCTTTAATAAAGCCTTTGATAAGCCGGATTTTCCAACACCGAATTTTATCCATATCTCAAACCTACGTGGCAATTTCACCGGACCAAGTTCAATCTCTAGATTTTTTGTCAGATATTATGAGATAAGGTTTTGTACTTTAAATATATACTACTTATCCCCAACTCTCAATCACCTCTCATAACTCTCATACAGAACCTCTCATACCAATTTTCCCAACTCTCAAACAACTCTCATTTTCCCCAACCATGTATGCTTTTTCCCCAATCCTTGTTCATCTAGTTTTTGGAAATGAACTTTCATTTGAAAATGGTTTCTTGACTGGCGATGAATCGTCCAATCGTATTGTTTTTCCTCTTCTCAGGAAGGTCAGTCTTGCAAGTTTTAAAGAGACATCGTACAACAAATTTTGTTTATCCAATGATTTGTTTTTAACCTTAAACTAATCTTGTGGTACACCTACGAAAAGCATGTTGTTCAGAGCGAAATTTAAGACGATGAAACATTTGAAACAGTCTATTTTTTGAATTCAACCAACCCTCAATATCAACCAAAAATACAAGCACAATTTATTCCAGTGCTTTAACAAACACAATTTTCCTTTACAGACCAGATGAGGAACATACAATTGAAACATCCTCATCAGTCTCAAGATGGGTTTCCATTAGCCGATACCGATCACTCTCAACCTTCTACTTATGCTGAAGACATGTTCCCATCAAGGTACAGGGAACAGTATCACAAAGATGATCGGAACTTTGATGATGGCCACACCATGGCGAACACCAAGCCCCCCCCCCACAGCACGAAGGCGAAGATGCTTTTGCTGAAAACGACCGTTCTGATGACGATAACAAAACGGTCGAGGAATATACAACAGAAGACTATGCCCTTCTTGGAGACGCTTCAGAGGATGAAGGACGTCATGATGAGCTCGTACCTCATCATGAAGATGATGAAGTGTTCTTGGAATCAAACGTTGGTTTTATGGGGGAGGAAGAATGGAATCGTCTTCCATTCGACGAAGATGAAGAAACTGTGGACTACTAGTGTGAAGGACAAGACCCACGTCAAGGAATGTGCTTCAAAAACAAGGCACAGTTTGTATATGCAATCAGGATATGGTTGCTAAAGAATAATCGGGAAATGTACTTGAAAGACACAAGGCAAGAGGCTTGGAGAGCAATATGCTTCACAGAGGGTCCAGACTACGAAAACGACGAACACCGGTATCCATGTGAATGGACTGCTAGGGGTTGAAGTAGAAACAAAAGGGGAATATGGCGTATGGTAGTTTGGAACCCTATCCACAACTGTGTTGGATCCGCCGTTAGAAATAACAACCGGTTTTTGTCGGCAAGAATGATTGCAACCAAAATTGCTAACCAAATCAAGCTAGACCTTACATACAAAGTAAAACACATCATTGCCACTGCCAAGTCTACTTGGGACGTGGACGTGTCTTACTACAGAGCTTGGAATGCCCGTAGAATTGTCATTGAAAGGCTCTACGGAACATGAGAGAGCAAGTTTGCCGAGCTTCCGAAGTACATTCAAGAAATGGTCCACAGAAACCACGATACCATTGTCAGATGGTTACATGCCCAAAATAAGCCAGACGGTCCAGCAAAATTTAGGTATGTATTTTGTAAATTTTCATTAAACTCATCAAATCACAAAATAGACCACACTTTTATTACAGTTTTCTTTTTAGGTATGTATTTTGGGCTTTTGGACCTGCCATTGAAACCTTCAAGCACTGTATTCCCTTCATATGTGTCGATGGGACCCATTTGAAAGAAAACTATCGCGGGAAGCTTCTTACAGCCGTGACGAAAAACGCAAACGGGAATATACTTCCTCTTGCTTTCCCCATGGTTGATTCTGAGTCAAATGAAAGTTGGCGATGGTTTTTGCACAACTTCCGGAATAATGTTTCCGTTCATTCAGATAGATCCTTGTGTGTGATTTCAGACCGTCATCCAGGTTTGATCAACGCAATGGCTGATATGGAGGACTGGCATCATCGATTCTGTCTAAGACACATAAGGAGTAAACTTATGACGCACTTTAAAGACCAGAAATTGAAAAAATGGTGTTGGCAGATGGACCCTACATCGCAGCGGAGAAAGTTTAAGTTCACCGTTGCTAAATTGAGAGGGATAAACAAGGATGCTTGGAGGTGGCTAAAAGATATTGGTTTGGACAAATGGACATTGTTGCATGATAAAGGCTATGTAAGTTGGGGAAACACCACAACAAACATTGCCAAATCATATAACAATGTGATACGCACGGTGCGCATGATGCCTATCAAGGCATGTATAGAAGGTACGTTCGAACTTACCAGATCACACTTTGTACAAAACTTCGAGAGATCTAGAGACTGTAATTCACCCCTTTCAACAACCATGTGGAGACTCTACAATGATCGGGAATCATATGCCATTTATCAGAGGGTAACACCTTACAATGTCTCAGATGGTATTTATGAGTGTGAGAAAAATGACCTCATAATCATGGGTGGGGGAACACATACGAGGTCACTTTTCCAGTTAAGTCTTGTACTTGTGGAAAGTGGAAAATGCAAAGGTTTATTTTTTCCCATGGCATGGCTGTTGATGGACACGTGAACGGTCCTACTCGAATAATGGTTTCCGAAATCTATAGCACAAAAACGTGGATACGACAGTATATCCCAACACTTAGGGGCCTACGGCACAAGGACTACTGGAGAGAACCGAACAGTACCATCGAAGTAGATACAAGAATGATAATTACAAAAAGAGGAAGAAAGAAACAAAGAAGAATCCGTAACGAAATGGACCAGCCAAGCGGAAGTGCAACTAGACCCCGTTGTGGACAAACATGTCACAATAGCCGGAGCCGGATTTGCCCACGTAACCAACATTAGTGTGTATTGTAACTTGTTCATTCTGTACTTTTAGTTGTTCAAAATATTGGGATTAAGTGGGCCATTTCTTAGTTTAAGTTGTTCATTTTTGCGCAAAAATATATTTTTTGGCCATTTTGTACATAGCATAAAATACACGAACAAAACAAGAAACAATAATCCAACTTTTATAAACTCTAAAACAATAACATATTAACAAAACACAATTTGGAAATTTTCATAAAAAGCATTAGATTATATACATAATTAACCCTAAACACTAACACTTAACCATTTTCAAAACAAAAAAACTAACCAAAATGATTTTTTGATCATTTTGTACATAGCATAAAACACACGAAAAAACCTAGAAACAATAATCTAACTTTTATAAACTCTAAAACAATAACATATTAGCAAAACACAATTTGGAAATTTTCATAAAAATCATCAGATTACATACATAATTAACCCTAAACAGTAACATTTAACCATTTTCAAAACAAAAAAAAAAACCCTAAACCACAAAACCACCACCAAAACCGGAAACCACTAAAAAAAACCCACCTTTTTTCTAACCAAAAGTCGGCCTTGCTAGTGCCGGCTTATGCCACAGAGGATATAAGGGTAGTGGTGACAGGGCAAGGAGATGGAGGATTGTCTAGGTGGCAGCTGACGTGGTATAAGTCGGCCTTGGTATTGCCGGCTATACCATTTTTATTAAAAAATTCCGATGTCGTCCATCGGCGTTAATTCCGGCGATTCCGTGTCCATTCCGGCCAAATTTTCAAAAATATATACATCTTGACTTTTCGTTTCTTAACTTTTTTTTTTTCTGTTGTTATTAATTTGTTTTATTTTTGCCCGCTGCTGTTATTTGTTTTCATTTTGTTAAGCTTTTTTATTTTTAATGGAATCCTTAAAAAACTTCATTATTATATCAATATCCTTAAAAATTAAACTTACGTAATATCATTTTAAAACATGCAAAGTTTTCATATATATATATATATATATATATATATATATATATATATATATATATATATATATATATATATATATATATATAGGGGAGAGTTCATGTAAAAAGTATTAAATTTGTAAAAAGTGTGATAAGCATTGTCGGAATGACATGTGGCAAGCTTGAATTTTTTTTTTTTTTTTTTTTTTGTAATATAAAAATAATATTTTTAATAAAAAATATATTTAAAAAAAAATCAAATTTTTTTTTTTTCGAGATTTTTTTTTTCTTTTTGCTCGAAAAAAGTTATGTACGAAAAAATTATGATACACATTTATGATGCAAATCTATGATGAACATTTTATGTGTGCATCATAGTTGAATATCTTAGTTTTTTTGTGTGTATCATTTATATGAATCATATTTTTTGTGCATCATTAATCTGCATCATATTTTTTGTGTGCATCATATGACGTGGCAGATGACGTTATCAAAAAGAATTTCAAAATTTTTTTTTTTCCAAAATTTTTTTTTTTTTCCAATTTTTTTTTTTTACGATATTTGTAAATATCTTTTTATTAATTTTTTTTTCCAAATTTGCCACATGTCACTCCCACAATGCTTCTCACACTTTTTACAAATTTAACACTTTATATATATATATATATATATATATATATATATATATATATATATATATATATATATATATATATATATATATAAAATAATAAATTTATAATATTTAAATGATTTTAATATTTAAATTATTCATTCAAATATTAATTAAACTTTATACTCAAGTATGTTAGGTTTAATCCAACATTAACTAATGTATCTCACTTTTATATACTCACAACATATACGTAAAAAATATTGATTTAATTTCAATAATTTTTAACGTTAACCTGAATAAAAAGGTTGTAAAACTATTTCTTCAAACGTTTAATCTATATAATTCATTCGGTATTTGATTCTTCATTGGCAAATTTGTTTTAGTAAGCATTTGAATTAGTTTTATTGATTTATTCAATAATTTATAATATTAAAATCATTTAATTAATATTTAAATAAATAATTTATATATGATAATTTTTCATGTTTTGAAAGTATATCAACATAATTTTAATATTTAAAAGAATATTGACATAATATTAAAGTTTGTAAGAACATAGATGTAAATCTCTCTATTTTATTTTGGTAAAGTCATCCATTCAAAAGCCCTTTACTTCTTTTCCATTTTTAACAACCAAATTCTTTTGAGATGATTAAGGTCACTAGACTAAAATTTTGATAATTAGATCACTAAACAATTTGTTATAATCAAGTGGGTAGGTATAGAGGTCCCTAATAGATTTTTAGTACTTGGAACCGGTTTGTGTTGCTCTTTTATTCCATTTCACCTTTTTATGGCAACTCACATTTTGAAAAATTACATTGTATTGAGGGGACGGTTGTTTCGAAGTGAGAAATGGGAAAGAGAATGGAAAAAATAATGAAAGAGTAGTTAATCATTACCCATTTTCATTATTCTCGTTTTGTTGAGTAATGGTTTATTGTCTATTAATGAATATAGTGGACAATGATTGATTACCTAATGACAAACCAACCACTATAAATGATTATAATTACCATTGATTAACCCTTATTAATCTCAACCAAAAACACCCAGAATTTTTGTTATATTTCTTGCTGACAATTTGCAAATTATAATTGTTAATTTTCTTATGTTGAATTATATTAATATTAATATTATCTTTTTAAGTTAATTTTATTTAATGTCAATAAGGAGCCAGATCTGTTCATTTTCTTATTTTAAATTACACCATCTAATTTACTTAGATCTTTCCGAGTAGTTCTCGAAATCTAGAGTTCGTATCTTAGTCAGGGACGGAGCCAAAATTTTAATTAGAAAGCTTACTTAACGAAACTTGACAATGATAAATTTTGTGTTATCGTAAAGGAAAATTATAACAAAGTTTAATAATGAGACAACACAATTTATTTTAATAATAAAAACTTACATCCCTAGCAGAAACATAGAATTTAAAAAATTATCTTCAATTCTAGGAGGGTCCAATGCATCATGTTATAAAAATTGGGAAAAACTCTACTATAATTTTTTAATCATATTTAGTAAATTAATTATTTATATATGAAATAAAAAAAAAACTAAACGAGACGACCAGAGATGACTAGACCTGTATTCAATCACTTCATTTGTGGATATTTAGGGAGATACTTCCAATGAGCTTCCTTGGGGCACAAGAGTTAGGTTGTTTGGATGGTTAAAGGTGTTGAGTCGTTCACTCGGTCAAAATTAACTAATTAAAAACCCAAATAGAGTGTTAGACTCTTTTGGTTTTGTATCCGGTTTAAAGATTCAAGCGACATCAAGCAAGGTGGTGTTTGGTTTGCACAAGGAATTAATTATTGAGAAAATGAGTTTCTTATGATAATGAAAGGAAAACGAGAATACTTATGCCGAAAGAAAAACCATGTATTGAGAAGAAATATTACTACTGATTTGTTTAAGAGAATAAAAGGGGGAATATAGAGATGGATAGACAAGAATGAACATTTATTTTCTTGTCCGAATGAATGATCTTAAATTTTTACAAACTACAAACTATATATGAATGTCCATAATAGGTACACTTGTAGTCTGCAAGTCATATATATACTATGTTTTCTTTTACACTTGTAGTCTTCTTTTACACTTGTAATCCGTAATTCATAATCAATGTGTCTTTTCAAATCACTAATCATACTCTCTTTGTGTAACAAAAAACCCGCTTAATATTATCGTATAGCAATTAGGGAAAGATTCAAAAATGTATAAGATATATTCTGTAACGAAAGGTACATGTTGAACAAAATATATATATCTTAACTATATTATAAATCATTTCCTTCAAACTTTTAAACTCTTAAAATTTAAATATTTGAAATTACTAATCTACCCCTATTATACTTTTCACAAAATTTATCATTTAAAACAATTTACAATTAGTGACATTTCCTTAGTTACAACAATAATTAATAAATAATAATAATTATCTTTATCTTTATCTTTATTAATATATAAAACATTTTCACCTTTTTATTAAAATTTTAAATTTGTAAATAATATATAATTAGTAATATATCCCTTAATGAATATAACATACACTACTAGAAAAATGGCTTATACCGACAGCTAATTCCGTCGGAAATCTGTTGGGAAGTGCCCTTTCCGACGGATTCCCGTCCAATTTTGTCTGTCGGAAAAAGGAGCGTCACAAAAATATCTTCCGACGGAATTTTCGACGAAAATAAAGTTTTCCAACAGCTTTTGCTGTCGGAAATCTGTCAGAACATTTATTCAGGAATTAACATAAATCCGTCGGTAATATTATAAGAATCGACAGATTTCCGACAGCTTAACTAACAACACTTCCGACAAATTTCCGACGGATTATATAGAAAATTTAAAAAAAAAAATAGTTTTTTTTATTAATATTTAAGAATCATGTAGAAACAAAATAAATAAATAAATAAGCAAAGATATTAATAAACAAACACAAAGAAAGACTTCACCAAGCTTAATAAAAGCAATAAGTTGCTATCAAACTTAAAAGTAAACATCTAAAATCTATTTTCTAAACAAATTGAATAAGATATCAACTATAACCACAAAAATAAAGTATATATCGTTGTGTGTCAATCTTCGTCAATCTAAAAACTTGGAAAGCTCGACCCATATCCTTTAGCTTCAAAACAAACAACCACCTTGTATCGTACTATAAGTTTCTCCTGCTGGATGTAAACAGAATTTTGACAATCGCATTCCCTGGGTAGACTGGTTGAACAATAGGTTTTATATTAGAGACGGAAAGTTGATTCGTAAAAGTTAAAACTTATTTTTTTTTTTATGAAAAGAAAATTAATTGAAGACTTACAGCATTTATGCCTTCTCCCGTAGCAAAACTTGCTTCAAAGTGGACATCTTTAACACCTTTTAGTATCTTTTCTAGCTGGCGTCGAACTTTACCTTCCTGTACAACATATTACATCCTCGTTAAGTTACTTCATTGCCTCCAAAAGAAATAAACAAAAATCATATATGTCCATGAAAATTGCAACAATAAAATAATCTTGTGCGTTACAATCGGTAGTACCAAAAAGTTGTTACAATGGCAATGGGTAGAGGTGAAAATTGCAACAATAAAATAATCTTGTGCGTTTCAAGCAAGCAACACCACCAAACAGTCGCAACTTTAGTAATTCAATATCAAAAAACACCGCTATGATATCCAAATCAAAATGCACCTCCTTCTGAGATAACATAAGAGTTAACGATTACACGCAAAAAAATAATTCAACAATTCATCCTAAACGATCATTAATTAAACTGTTTAGCTTCTATTATACCTCTAACAATACCTTCAAGTCAACAATTCATCATAAACAATCAACAAACGAACAATTTGACGGGTAATGAAACCTCAAATAAATAAATAAATTCACCTTAAACTATCGGCCCGTTTAGCTTCTCAATTAAGCCTCAAATGATTCACCATAACAATCAAGCTATCTAAGCAACAAGCCAACAATTAACCTCAAATACTTCATTCAAATCAAGCAATTAACCTTTTAATTTACGCTACTATTAAACCGCAAACAAACAAACAATCATTAATGTATCAGCTATAAATTACATAATCACATACAAGGTTATATTATAATTATAATATGAATATATATGATAGCTTCAATCTTATGAAACAAAAAGGAAACTGTATTCAATGACTACTAAGTTCAACAGCCACTCTCATTAAGTCATTGACACATTCTGATTACAACACCAACAACATCATATTTATTGCAAATGAGCTAAATCAATATATCAGTCCTCCGCCTAGTCATTAAATAATATGCACCTTTTAGTATTTCTTTCCTTTGTTTGCTAGTATATAACTAAAAGAATCATAATTCAGTTTGAAACTACGCAATAAACAGAGTTAAACATTGAAGTTTTTGGTCATTTACATGCTTATTCACATACATTTGGTTCTTCTAACTTACAAGAATGGGTCTTACGAAAGAAATCTACACATTAACAACAAAAATAACTATTTTTTTAAATGGAATCATTCACCACTAGAATCCATTTTTAAACCAAAAAAGTTATAATAATTTTAACAAAAATTACTAATTTTTTTTAACATGGCATTATTCACCACTATAGGATCCCTTTTTGAACCAAAACAGTTGAAATAATCTAAACAAAGATACAAAGCCAAAAGTATATTTCATAGCATAGATAAATTATTCTCTAAAAAGAGTAATTAGAAACGTTATTATATTTTTTGAAAGTCTAAATTAGGTTTATGGTCAACACTAAAGGGTGACCTTGTTCTATGAAAAATTTAATTGCTGCCATATTAAAATGAAAACTTACAACTAAACAAATAACACACACAAATACTGAAATACACATATTAAAATGAAACCTTCACGGTAATGGTTGTAGTGGTGTGGTCGGCTTCCAATGGTGGTAAACCGGACGTCATGAGCATGTGGTCGCCAATATTTAAGACGTGAATCTATGAAATAGAGAGAGGGATAAGTGAGGAGTTTTGATTTTGTAGTTGTATTTTAGATTTTTGACTTTTGAATTTTGGGGATGTAGGGTTCTAATTTTTTGGGGAAAAAAATTGGGGAAAAGTGGGCGGGGAGATGAAAGAGTTTGGGGGGAGTAAAAAGATAATATTATTTGGGTATATTTATTAGTTTGTATATAAATATTTATATATCTACTATATTTATATAGACTTAGCAAAATAAAACACCATGACAATGATATATATATATATATATATATATATATATATATATATATATATATATATATATATATAAAATACAATAAAAGTTTTATTTCTGAAAAATATTCACGTACAAATACAATAGTTTACTTATACTATAGTTTTTGTCTTAGTACAATAAATTAGAAGGATGTCGATGGGTTTTACTTATATTATGGTTTTTGTCTTAAATATTGATTTTTATTATCCAAACTTTATTACTAAATCGGGTCAAATGAGTGAACCTATAATTAAAAATGGAAACCTTTTAAATAAATAAAACTCATGTTTGGTAACATTGGTGTTTAAGCCTACACACGAAATATGTTGACGTAAAAATATCCCAATTACATATTTAGGACTTCGTCTTGAGCTAGCTTTATTCGGGAATA
Source organism: Senecio squalidus (assembly GCA_910822075.1). Taxonomy (NCBI): domain Eukaryota; kingdom Viridiplantae; phylum Streptophyta; class Magnoliopsida; order Asterales; family Asteraceae; genus Senecio; species Senecio squalidus. The sequence continues at coordinate 19,329 of CAJVGC010000280.1, forward strand.
AACATGAGCCTAGCTAGTTTTATCATTCTTCATACTACTGAATTGTTAACAACGAAACAACTCGTTAAACTCACCAAAAAGGGTGTAAATGAGTAAACCTACTTGTGAGCTATTCGTGAGCTACTCAAACTCGACTTGTTAAAAACTCAATTTGAGTCGAGCTTAAACCTAACTTAGAGTTACGTTGCATACACAGTTAGTACTGTACATTTAATACTGCAAGAACAAGGTAAGTATTGTTCTACTGGTTAGTACTGCACGATTAAGTGTGCAGTACTAACTGTGGATTATTCTTTAGGAAAGCACCAACGTCTCACCACTTGAGATCATTCCCCTTTGTCCATGGAAAAAAACAATGAAGGTTTATGATTGGTTCGTGTTTATGTGAGAGAAAGTCGAGAAACATGAAAGGGGTGCGTTTGGGAGTTGGTAAAAGATATAAAAAGAAAAAATTCTAAGTAAATTTAAATGTAAATACAAATTTAAACTAAAAAAGTAGAATAAGAATAAATCTTATTTATTCGATAAAAACATAAGGTTGAAGTTAATATAAAAAATAAATTATATTATAAGTGAATTATTTTTATACATTCGTTTATTTATAAGTATGAATATAAGATACTATATCTATATAATAAGAGCCTATTAATGTTTATTAATCGTAAAAGAAAGTTTACTTTTATTATTTCATATTTAATAATCTTTTATTAAATTAAAAATGTACGTCGGAAATCCGTCGGAATTTTCTTTGTTTTCTAACGGCTTTCTGACGGAACATAAAGGAATAAGATGATTCCGACGGATTCCCGACAGATTTGAAGAACCGTCGGTAATCCGTTGGTAATTTCTGACACGGTTCTAACGGATTTCCGACGGATAATGAATCCGTTAGAAATCCGTTGAAAATCCGTTAGAGACGCACCAAAATTTTGTTGAACTTTCAATCCGTCGAAACCCTGTCGGGAATTTGTCGGAAATTATCGACGGATATTTTTCGTCAGAAATATCTGTCGGTATATGGCAGTTTTCTAGTAGTGATATAAACTAATCTTAATTTCCTTTAATTAATTAGATTACTAATTTCATAAAAAAATATACACTCATATAAAATAAAGGCAATTCAAATTAATTGATAAAATTTGTATTCATATAACCATTATTTTATAACTTTAAACGTTATTTAATGGAGTAAATTTTCAAATATTTGATTTATAATCTAAATTTTATAAAGTTAGTTGAGAGTGTTGTGGTTCGTGTTGCTCTATAATTTTAGGAAGATGGTTATCATCAAAAGTTTATATATTCTTTTATTGGTCATCGATAAGTCTTAATACCAATAAGCTTGTATTACATTTGATACTTCTAAGGTTAATAAACATTGTTACCATATTGATTATCCTTCATTACAACATTCGAAAGTATGTGTTACCATATTTGATTCATGGAAACAGACTGAATTTGAATGTCTTGAATGAAAATATTTTTCGGGTTGAAAACCAAAACGATAAACGATTAGAAATCGTAGTGTCTGAATGGATTTTTAATTGTTGTTGCATCGTTGAAGGAAAATTAGTTTTTGTTTATGGAAAACATGGGTTTATACGTGAATACTATTCAAGAAATATATTTAATTTTCTTTTTGACCAAATGTGAAATTATTAGACGTCACTATTAAAAAAAACAAAATGACTTAAAAATTAGAATTTTGTTGTGTTCGCAAATGAGTCGAAATACCCCAATGGGTTGAATAATCTGAACGGAAAGTATTCTGCGAGGGTGTTTGTTTCATGAAATCTATAAAAAAAATTGAGTGAATTTGAATTGAATTCCTTTTCCATAACATGTTTGTTTGAAGTTTATGATAGAATTTAAATCCGTTGGAATCTAAATTTTTCTTTACTTACAAATTTGAAATTCCTTAGGGTAGTGGAGAAGAACTGATAAAATCGATCATATGACATAATAATTATTATCGCTGAATGGTCGAACCATAAATTGTTACCACAACATTCTTTTTATATTGTCCGAAAGGCCGAACTTTAAACTATTACACTCCACATATATGTAACGAAACAAATGATAAATTACCATAAATCATTACCCCACTGTAAATTGTTGAATATGATATATATATATATATATATATATATATATATATATATATATATATATATATATATAGAATATATAGAGTTGGTTTCATTTAAGAACCATGTAAATATTTAGGAACCATTAGGAACCAATATTCACCAGTGTATATATATGATATTCACCAGTGTATATTTAATATGATATTCACCAGTGTATATACATATTAAATATACACTGGTGAATATCATATATATACACTGGTGAATATTGGTTCCTAATGGTTCCTAAATATTTACATGGTTCTTAAATGAAACCAACTCTATATATATATATATATATATATATATATATATATATATATATATATATATATATATATATATATATATATATATAGTGAATGGTTCCTGCGAGAACTCAATTTTTTACGAGAACTGCGAGAACTCATTATAGACCATTAGATCGATTGATCAAGGGCTGAGATGAATTGTGCCAGAAATGTAAATATGTAATAGATTATGTACTATTTCAAAAATAATAAAAGGGTAACTTAGTCATTTTGTTTAAATCCCTATCAACAAAACCGAATCTACCTGAAAAAAGGGCTGGCCCTTTATTTTCTCACCTTCTCTTCTTTTTATTTAACTTTCTCTTTCTAAATCATCTAAATCTCAATTTTTTTTCCCCTTAATTGATTCCTTTTTCCCGATTTAGTGATGATGATGTTGGAGATTCCCTTTTTCCGATTTAAGAGTCGTTAACATGAAGTTTAAAGGCACCGGTGCCGGAATCTAGTCTACTAGTCTAACTCTAGTCGTTAATTTGGCTGGATATCACTGGTACATCCTTTTTCTTCTTCCCATTTGGTAAATACTAAATACCCCAATTGAATTTTATTTGAAAGACAAATATGAGGGATTCTGTAAACAATTTTTTTTTTCTAACATCACTTTAATAACAGCGTTGAACGATGCGGTGGAGGAAGCATGTCAAAGTGGGATTGGTGTTATTGTTGAACCCGGGGGAAGCATAAGAGACGTTGATGCAATCGACTGCTGTAACAAATATAATGTTTCTCTTGTCTTCACTGGTGTTAGGCACTTCCGACATTGAGCAGATCAAAAGTTGATAATCCGTGTATTTATTCAGCTTCCAAAATCATAAAGGTTTTGGTAATTTTGACATTTTCCTTGTTAGGATTACTATGTAAAAAGGATAAAGAAGTTATACACTTGTGGATTATGGTTAATTAATTTCTTTCCATTACAAAAGAATCTTACTAATATCTTATTGTTTTCATGTTTTGTTTATTTGCAGGTTTGATGGAGACGGGTACATGTTTTGTTTATTTTTTCAGAGGAGCCAAGTTTATGAAGGTATTTATCTAAAACTTTATTCAAACATATTTAATATTTCTGTATTTGAGATAAATCATGCTAGCTAGCTTTAATATTTATTAATTCCTTGTTGATCAATGTTATCCATACGTGTGATGAAATCAAAGAAAGATATAAGCAAAAAGTAACGTGTAAAACCATAACTTTTTATTTCAGTTGACCAACTTTTTATTTTTTACCATACAAAACATCAAAGTTTCAAAAAATGATTAAATGCTATCTTTCAAGTAACCAGTTTTCGGGCTCCACTAAAAAAATATCACCATGGTCAAAGTTATGGTTTTATTCACCTAAGAAGCAGCCAAGAAGCCTTCAAACAAAGCTTGATGTAAGCATTCATTACTTTAAAATTCAATAAAAATCTATAAGAGGTCAAATGTCTATCAATCAGATACATATACATATTTTTTATGTATTGTGGTAATCGTAGGTGTGTGTTTGGGTTTGTATAATTTAATTATTTTGTGGGTATCTTTTTAATTCTTGTTTGACCAAACGTCTGTGAATTTTCATTTGATTGTTCAATGGAAATAATTTATTACTAAAATGATTTCTCAATATGCAGATGATAAAGAAAAACAAAGATTACAATCAAGAAAATAAAGGATGATGAAGAAAAACATTCGTTTACTCATTTTCTTTCTTTGATTTGTAACTAATTTTAGGATTTTTATTTTAACTTTTTACGATTACTCTGAGTTGTTCATATTTGATCATACCTAGTTCATGGATTTTTTCTCCATCACATATGAACATCGTCACGTTCATATATTATCACAGTTGTTCATCTGTAAACATATCGTCACGTTCATATATTATCACAGTTGTTCATTTGTGAACATTAAGGTGCGATCATATGAACACACATAAAATTGAGTTTAGTATTGAAAAGTTAGGGTTCTCTAAATAAAAAATTCTTACTGAAGTATCATATACATTAAAGTGAAATTAATATATTTGTATATTTATCCTTTTCCAGTTGTTATGTAAAGAACGATATTGGTAATCATGCGAAAGAATCACTGGCTGAAGGTTTTAAATAAAGAAAAACCTTTTGTTCATAAATGCACAAAAAAGCCAATCGACGAATTATTTTTTTTTCCAGGCTACATAAAAGTTTTACTAGAAAATAATAATTACTTTAAAAAAATATATATTAAAAAAAAGAAATAAATTAAGATGAGAGAGAAAAGAAAAAAGAAATCTAAATTACAAATAATAAGATTACTATTTTACCCTTTTTAATTTCAAAAATAGCTTTAATATTCAAAATAAATGAGTGGCTGAGAATGAGTTCTCGCAGTTCTCGCAAAAATCTGAGTTCTCGCATGAACTAATCCCTATATATATATATATATATATATATATATATATATATATATATATATATATAGGGTGAGGTTCAAATGAGATCCTCAATTTGCTAGGGATCCAGGGATCCATTTTTCAGCCACACATTTTCCCCTTAATACTTTTTTTTTTTTTTTTTCTTTGCTATGTTTTACTTAACTTTTTTTTTTTCAAAATCACATGTGATTTTTTTGTAAACATTTGAAATCACATTTGATTTTCAAAAACCAAAATTTATAAATTTTAAAATCACACGTGAATTTTTTTTTTTTGGAAAATCACATGTGATTTTTAAAAACCAAAATTTATAAATTTTGAAGTCACACTTGAAATATTTGTTTCTCGAAAATCACATGTGATTTTATAAGCAAAATAGTTTGTACGTTAAAAATCACATGTGATTTTACCCATAAAAGATTTGTAGATTGAAAATCACATATGATTATTAAAAGTAAGATTGAAAATCAAATTTGATTTTCGGAAGAAAAAAAAAAGTAAAAAAATAAAAAGTAAATAAAAAGTAAATAAAAAGGTAAAAGAAAAAAGTAAAAAAAAAAATTAGAAAAAAGCAAAAAAAAAAAAAAAAAAAAAAGATATAAGGAAAAATGGATGGTTAAAAAGTGGATCTTTGGATCTCTAACAAAATAAGGATCCCATT
>CAJVGC010000281.1:0-24692 GCA_910822075.1 Senecio squalidus
CCTTTCTTCCTATGTACTTGACTTCTTAGTATTATAATTAATGGAAATTCTCTACCCTTATCGTCTATACTCGCCGTTCTCGTGTGAACCCTGACATCGTCGTTGAACCATTCTAATGTTATCGCTTGAATCACCATCGTGCATGCACTAATTACCCGTTCATATTACTCCTGTGTATTGGTTACTATTAACCCTTGAGTTAAATTCTTATCACAAATTCCTATTCGTACACCCTAAACTAATTCATTCTTTCCATTGTGGAACCATGCCTCCCAAGAGAAGCCGCCTTGACCTTATGGCTGAGCAGATAACTGCGCAGTTCAAAGCGGCACTCCCAAGCACGGTCGCCCAGATCATCGATAGGATCAACAACGGAATTTTCGGGGACGACAACCCCAACGTCGACTACCCGGAGTACAACCCTGACCATAACCTCCCCTTCTTCCCAGCCACCATCGAGCAAGAAGAAGGTGAGCACCTCAGAAACAATAAACCCTTCCTCCCTCCTGTACCAATCCAACAGGATGAGGACAAAGACCTTGGAACCAACAACCTCCCTTTCCCTCCAATCCGCATCCAGCGAAGGGGGAATAAGAAAAGGGAAGGTTCATCATTAGCCCACAAGGAGAAACAGTAACAAGCGATCAACACCTCCGTGTGACTCGCCCCATCGCGCTGACCGCAAAAACTTTCTGTACTCTCGCAATCACAGCCAAGGAAGCACGTCCGGACCCCAATGCAGTCACGAGTACGTTTTCCTATCAACTCCCATCCGTCTTCCATGCTACTCGATATAGGAGCTGAAAGAAGCTCTGCCTCCTTAGAATTTAGACCCTTCAGTAACCTAGGATCTAAAGTTCTTAAGGGTAACTCTCTATCGCATATGCCAACGGTCAAGAGCTCGAAGATATGAATACAATCTTAGGATGTCCAATACACCCATCTGACAAAAACCTTCCCCATCAAGCTCATTCCTATCGAACTGGAAAGCTTTGACGTTATCGTCAAAAGGGACTGGTTATCTCATTTTCGAACCGAGACCGTTTGCTTCGGCAAACTCATCTGTATCCCCCTTTTCAGGGAGTAAAACTATCGTCGTCCAGGAGGACAAACCTGGATGACGACTCCGCAACTTGTCTTTCTTAAAAATATGCAAGTACCTCGAGAAGGACTACGACGCACCCCTCGCCCATGTCGCCAGACGTAAACCTAAAGAAAGCCGAGTCCAAGACATTCCTGTAGTCAAGGACCACCCAGAGTCTTTCCTGAGGATTTTCCTGGGCTACCGTCGCATTGACAAGTTGAAATTCCTTATAAGACCTCGTTCCTGGCACAACACCGGTCACGAAGACACCATGCCGTCTGGCACCACTCGAAATGCAAAAGCTGCCAAAGCAGCTGCAGGAATTTCTAAACCATGACTCTGTCCGCTCAAGTTCGCCCCCCCTGGGAAGCCCCGAATTTCCCCTATCAAAAAGAAAGACGGATTCCTCCGCCTGTACACCCATTATAGTGAACCTGACCGACTAGAACCGATAATCACCCCCGAGGATCGACGACCTATTCGAATAGTTGCTGGAAGCAACTTGCATCTCAAAGGTAGACCTCCGCCCAGATTATCATCAGGTTCGTGTCAGTAAAGCCGGCATTCCTAAGACCTCATTCGAACTCGATACGAACATTACGAATTCCCGTCATGCCATTTGGCCTAGCCAACACACCAACAGTATTCATGGACCTAATGAACAGAGTGTGTAGGCCATACTTGGACAGATTCGTAATCGTATTCATAAACGACTTTCTCATATACTCCAGGAACAAGGAAGATCATGTGAAACACCTTGGGCCCATTCTAGAACTCCCCAAAAGTCGAAAATTGTATACCAAATTCTCAAAGCGTGAATTTGGGCTCCGAGAAGTACATTTCCCTGATTATGTTATCAACCATGAAGGAATTCTGACTCAGACCAGACGTAACCCAGTACAATGATGACCGAGCATGAAATCCAGAATCCGAGAAACTCCTTTTGACGAGGGCCACTGATCTCGATATTCCATCCACCCGGAATCCGACGTGTGTACGAGGATCCCCGAGAATAATGATGGCGGCCAGTCATGAAAAAGGGATACCGCCTTGCATATAACCAAGCGCCTCACTCACTCCAAGGTCAAGGCGAAATATCAAAACCCCTCTCCTCATCTCCGCCGATAAGGATAGTCGACCTGCGCCCCGTCCTCTTTGGAATGCCCTCCAGAGAATCGCTAGGGACGCAACTAGACCTCATCACCGCATACCACCCTCCGACCGATGGTCAGAACTAAAGGACGATCCAAACGCTTGATGAAATGCTGAGTTCACCTATGACAACGACTTTCATGCCAGCACCAAGAGCGAACCCTTCAACATCTATTTAGACGCAAGTGTCGGTCACCGCCCTGTTGGCTAGAAGCTAACGATTGACGACTTGCAAGGTCCGACGCCTCCCTTCATCCGTGGAAGACTGAAAGTATCCCGTACCCGTCAGAAAAGCTACGTAACCAACCAGAAGAAAACCCCCGAGTCCCAAGATGGCAATAGAGTACCTCCCAAGGTATCGCCATGGGAAGGGATAGCCTGCTTCTGGAGACGCGGCAAACTGAGCCCTAGGCACGCCAGTCAAAACTAAGTCTTAGGACGTATTAGTCCGACCGCTCATCGCCTTCAGCTCCACCAGATTCCTTCAAACGTTCATACATATATATTTCCATGTCTCACTCTCGAAAAGCATCTATCTGATGAGACCATCGTCAACCCCCTCGACAAGGTCGAAATCGATGCTGAACTCAAACTCTTTGATGAACCGCTTGAGGTCGTTGACCGGGAGGTCAAACAACCCAGGCAATTCTTTCATCTATCATCAAGTCTCAGTGGAGATTCTCGACGTGGTCACGATCTCACGTGGGAACGTGAGGACCAAATCCGTCAGAAATACCCACATCGGTTCCAGAACATTCCTCCATGATGGTACGAACTAAATTTCACCCGGGGAGAATGTGACAACCGTCAAATTCTAGGTCCAATTTATGCTCTATGTCTCTCTTATTGTCTACCGTTACCTTTAACTAATCAATAACCAGATACGCGACAGTGTCGGAATCACACCCGGAATCAATTTATATAAGTCCTAATACCAAGAAAAACAACTAATGAACTTTTCTAACTTCATAACATATCATAACTAAGAACTTTCAGTTAACAAAAAGGTCCAACGAAAAAAAAAAAAAAAAAAAAACGCACGGTGCGCATCACCTCTTGCCAGATTTCAAAAACTTTACATTTTTAGTCCTTATCTCGATTTGCACAAACTTTATACCATTCAAAAACGATTTTTGCACATGTTACTAACTTGTTGGCAGAACTTTATCCCTCTTTCATCCATTCCATCATTTCCTTTCTTTTCATTTTCTCTTTTTCATTACATAAACATAAAACACACACACACTAAGTTCCATTTTCTCTCAAACTCACCTCAAGAACTTCATCATTTCCAGTGAGTTCCAGCCATAAAAATCCATCATTCAACCATGTAAAAACGTTTAAACATCAAGGGAAGCAAGAAGGATCAAGTCTATTTCGGTTTCAAAGCTTTTTCCCCGATTTTGGAGCTCTAGATCCTCCTACACCATCATCTAAGCATTTTCATCCGGTAGAAATCTTCCATTTTACTTATATTATCAATCTAACTCATTGCATGTATGATCAAAACCATAAAAACAAGTTTTGATGAAGTTTTATAACCATTTTTATACAAAAACGGGATTTTAATAAATGATGGTTAAATCTTTGTTTGTGTGGTTAAAAGTTGCTTATAAACTGATATAATGATGATTAATAAGGTTTATACCGATTGCATGTCAAGATCTATCACTTTCATAAACGATTTTGCAAGAAAAACTCAAAAAGGGGAAGAACAGCAGGGTAGGTGCTGCGCACCTATGTCCAGGTGCTTAGCACCGACCTGCTGTCCTTCCCGAAAATGTCGTTTTGGCCGTTTAAAAACTTGGTTACGCGTTCTGACTTTTGAGACTTGACATTTGAGACTGAGTTTTGTAAAAATGAACATATTGGTGACTTATATTGGACTTAATTGACTAAGATAAACATGTTTGAAAACGTTTTGTTTGTATATGTGTTTTGTAAGCGGGAAAGTGGTTAATATTTTTGGAAATAGAATTTGGGCGCGGAAGGGCTGCCCAAATTTCGTTAGAAAATATAAAACACTTTGGCAAGCAAAACATATTCAACATAACAAAAATAACATCAACTTTGGACTTTTTGACTAAAACAAAACGTTAACCGTTTCGGACAATATTGGACAAAATGGACTTTGACACTTAGAGTTTGACTAAAAATTTACTTATATTACATAATATAACACAAATTTCATTTATTATATATTAGGTATAATAACTTAATATAATAATAACACTTGAATAAATCTTGGTATCCTTAGTCATTCCGTGAGTCCCGGCTCCTTTATCCGACCGATTCCGAGTTCACTCTCTTCGCAAACCGTGAGTTACACCCCTCTCTACTCTTACATTTTAAGTACTCTTTTTGGGGGAAACATGAGATCAAACCTTTTGTGAACTTGTACGACTATTTTGACTTTTGGACTTACGAACTATTTTGACTTTTGAACTTATTGAACTATTTTGATTTTTGGATCGTACGTAAACTTATTTAGACTTATTTTGGACGTACTTGGACTTATTTGAACGACTATTTGAACTCTTATGCGTAAATTATTTGACTTTACTTAGACTTATTGGTCGCTCTCTTTTGACTAAACTGATTATTGATGCTTGTATACGTACCAACCCTTGATGGAACTATAACACGATCTTAAGTGATGGACGTACGACTCTCTCGCTTTTAAAAATGAAATTACTTAGTGCCCGACTACTTTAGACTTAGACTTTCACACTATTAACTACTTAGCCGTATAGTAATTATGGGTATCGATACTTAGGAAAGAACCGTTCCTTGCTTAGATGGCAGTCTAAGTACATATTACTGAGTTCTGAATAACTTTCCGTTTGAGAGGCGGGAAGTTGGGGCCGTTCACGGTTGGATAATCGGATTAGTGTGAACACTTAAGTTATAGATGCCAAGAGGTTGATACAAGAAAATCTAATTAGTTATTACGCATAAACCTTTAAACTTTTTAGCGTTGGGTATACGCTTCTACCGTTTGACTAAATTTGACTATATTTGGTCTTTACAAACTTAGGGCACCAGTCCGCCCATTACTTGGACTTTAAAGTATATAAACTTTAAGCGACTTTTCTCCGCTAATCTCCTTTTTGGAAACTTCTACTTTATATACTTTACTTATATTTTGACGTACTATTCAAACTGTAACTCACTCACTACGTTTTCGTAGTTGACACTTTATCTCATGTTTCAGGAAACTAAGCGTAAGTTATGAAGTGCATTGCTCAGGCGGGTCCAGCTAGTTATGTGAAGAGTAATACGGGAAAAGACCTTTGATAGTTGGGAATTTTTATTAAAATACTTTATTATGTATTTGTCGTTCTATACTCACGGATCTTGGTTGTATCTTTCGAACGTGGTTACCTTTTAAATTTCAATTTGAAATGACTTGAACCGTTGACTTTGATATAACTCGTGAAATGATTCTTTGCTCTTCACGTTCCGTGTTTCCGCTTTAGCGGGGTGTGACAATTTCGGTTATTCTAAAGTTTATTAGGGTAGTGTGGGAGTTTGGACTAGAAATTGTAATATATGGTAAGGTTTTTAGAAAATTAGGGTTTAAAAGTACCTATGGGTTTTTAGAATTAGGTGGGTGATATTAAAAGGGTACTTTTTGTTTGATTGAGTGTTTTATGGATGAAATGGCTTCTAATATCCTTCTTCAGACATTCTTATTGCTATTGTGACCTACGGGATTATGAAACATGAATATCACCCACCTTAACCGTGAATCAAAGTCGTACCGGATGAAATATAGGTTTTATAAGCAAATGAGGGTTTTAATGGGTATAACGTGGTTTGGGTTGTTGATTTCGGTTATTATAAAGTTTATTAGGGTAGTGTGGGAGTATGGACTAGAAATTGTAATGTATGGAAAGGTTTTTAGAAAATTAGGGTTTAAAAGTACTTAAGGGTTTTTAGAATTAGGGTTTTGATTTTAAAAGGGTATTTTTTGTTTGATTGAGTTTTTTATTGATGAAATGGCTTCTAATATCCTTCTTCAGACATTCTTAATGCTATTGTGACCTACGGGATTATGAAACATGAATATCACCCACCTTAACGGTGAATCTAACTCGTACCGGATGAAATATAGGTTTTTATAAGGAAATGAGGGTTTTGAATGGGTATAACGTGGTTTGGATTGTTGATTTCGGTTATTATAAAGTTTATTAGGGTAGTGTGGGAGTATGGACTAGAAATTGTAATGTATGGTAAGGTGGGAGTATATTAGAAGCCATCTAGGTTTTATAAGGAAATGAGGGTTTGAATGGGTATAACGTGGTTTGGATTGTTGATTTCGGTTATTATAAAGTTTATTAGAGTAGTGTGGGAGTATGGACTAGAAATTTTAATGTATGGAAAGGTTTTTAGAAAATTAGGGTTTAAAATTACCTATGGGTTTTTAGAATTAGGGTTTTGATTTTAAAAGGGTATTTTTTGTTTGATTGAGTTTTTTATGGATGAAATGGCTTCAAATATCCTTCTTCAGAGATTCTTCACGTTATTTTGACCTACGGGATTTGTAACATCCCGGTTTTTCGGAAATTAAAATATTTCGTAAGTATTTATTTAGTTATAATAAATGTGGTTTATAATTATGTTATTTGAGAAGTTTATAAGTAAAGGACTAGAATTGTTAGAAAGATAGTTGATTTTAGTTAGAAAGGACTTAATTAGTTAATAATTCTAGTAATTGTTGTAAATTAAAAAGACTTGAGAAATTGAGGGACTAAAGGTGTAAAATTCGAAATGTGATGAGTAAGCCTTTGAGGTGTCAAATGCAGAATTTTCCAAATAAAATTTTAGGGGTTTTTGAGTCTATGTGTGTGTGTTCTTGAGAGTAAGAAAAGGATAATTAGAAATTTTTCAAATCAATTGTGTTGGATTAGTGAAGATTACAAGAGAATCAAGAATAGAAGATAGGGTAACTTAGCTAATTTGGTGTTGGAATAAAGAAGGTAAATTTATGTTTATCTTTGTTATTATTTGATGAATTTGAGTTATGTTAATATGTTATAATATTAATTGGATGTTTAATTGAAGAATAGAAATGCTTAATTGGTTAAATTAGGTTTTTATAATTTGGGGATAATCTTGAGAATTGTTAAATTGAGCAATTGTATATGTTAATTTAATGTTAGAATTGTATGTTTTAGTCCTATGAAAGAGATAGAATATGGTATAATGATTTTCCTAGTTGGTGTTGCCAAATGGGTCAAATGACCCAAGGAGTGGCAATTGGGTAGAAATTTGATTAAAGAGAAAGAAATGGTCATTTGTATGTATTGTTGATGTGTATGTATAAAATGAATAGAAATTTGATATACTTTCATGTATGTGTAAAAGTTAACGGGTCAAAAACCTTAGAAGTGACATGATGGGTAGAAAATGATTTAACCAAGTAATGTTAAGTGATTAGAAGAAAATGTATGATAAAGTTGTTGGTTATGTGATTATGAATATTGAAGTTTTAGTATTTTGACCTTGTAATCAGATTTGAAAGATAAGGGCAAAGGGAAGGCAACATAAAGATAGTGAACGTAATTCGACATCAAGGTGAGTATACTAGACTCATTTTCATATGGTTTCTTGTGTTTAAAGTTTGTATTAATGTATTAAAGATTGTTAGGTAAGTTGTTCCAAGTTATAGTCAGTGTTGTTAGCGGAAATAAGGAGTTAAAGTAGCATAAACTAACATGTAAGTGCAGGAAACGTTTGAAAAACGAAACTCAGCCAGAAATTGCCCGAATGCGCCGCCTGTGGGTTGAATGGCGGCGCATTCCTAGGTCCGATGCTGATTTTGAGTTTTGTCATGTTGAATGCGCCGCCTGTGTGTCCGAATGCGCCGCATTCGATCCCTAGACCAGTTTTTAGTACATTTTAAGGTAGTTTTGGTAGAGAAATGATATATAAACTTATCATTATGATAGAGAAGAATAGAGAAGACATTTATGTGTCATGGAGAAGTAGAATCGACTTTCATTAGTCGGGAATGAGTAAAGTTAGCAAAAAGGTTATACCGTGAGGGTATGTAGCACGACTTTGAATAGTCTTGGAGATGTATCATTATATTATTAAGTATGCTCACTAGCTTAATGCTAATGTACATTGTTGATTGTTATGTTTGTAGGTAAAAAGGATCTCGAATTTGCAAGGCAAGCATAGGAAGGATAGATGGGGACCTAAAATGAAGTTAAATCTTTTGTAACGAGCTTCCGCTCTAAACATCTTAAATGTTATGTTAGTAGAAGTAACACGATAACTTTTCTTTTGGTGAAGTTATGCAAATATTGTTGAATGTTTTCTTTTTTTAAAAAAAAATTTAGTGTGTTTTAGATCCAAGTGTTACAAGTTGGTATCAGAGCCTTGGCTTGTGTGAGTTGAGTATCTCGGTTGATACTTAAACCCAAGCTGAGGCTTTGTAAGGGGGGAAGAAGCTTGCCTTGCGGAAGAGATAAGAGTAAGAAGATTAATTGTTGAGAAAGAGTTAATTGCCCTAGTCTTAATTATGCGTTGATGGTATTGGATGTACAAGAGTTAATATGTTTGAAATTAACGTCTGGCCAACGCTAATTTTGGACATATTATGTGTATCCAATATGATTGAAGCATATTAAGGACAAGGGACAAGAAAGTGAGAAAGTGTATATGTATGACGTATAAACTATAATTGTGTATAGATTATAGTTTTATATGTCATTATTAACTGAATTTAATTTCAGTTTGTAGAAATGGAAGAAGAAAGTAGCCATCATGATGATGGTCACAAGGAAGTAGATATGCAGACGATTGTGGCTAAGGAGATTAGCCAAGCTTTTGAGAAAGCGATACCGTTTATTATTAAACGGGTTAGAGATGATGTGGTAGAGATTATTGATGAGAAGATAGACCGCGTGCTCGCGGAGAAAGAATTGAAGCAGAAAGAGAAAGAAGATTCGGGAAGTGAGGGTGATAATATTGTTCATCAAGAAGAACCCAAAGAAGGCTATAAGAAGGGGTGTGCGTATAAAGACTTCGCAAGCTGTAATCCACCACTCTTTCTTGGAGAGATTGACCCCATTGTTAGTATGCGGTGGGTTATGGAGGTAGAAGGTGCATTCCTAACTTGCAAGTGTGCGGATAGAGATAAGGTGATTTATGCATCAAATCTACTTCGAAATCAAGCAAAAGGTTGGTGGGAATCAATAGTGAGGTTATTCCCGGCTGAAGGGATTGTGAAGATGACTTGGGGAGACTTTAAAAAGAGATTTATGGAGCATTACTGTCCACCTTCGGCAGTGAATAAAATTACTCAGGAATTTTTATCATTACAACAAGGAAGCAGAACTGTGAACGAGATTACTAATGAATTCCTAGATAGAGCAGGGTTTTGCCCAGACTACGTTGTGAACGAACGAATGAAGATGGATCGTTATTTATGTTGTTTAAGTCCCGACATCAGAGAACATGTTTCCACTAATAATCCTAAGACTTTTGAGGATATGGTGGAAGCGGCAAGAAGGAGAGAATTAGATCTTTTGAATAGAACTGAAGAAGAGAAAAGAAAACGCAAGGTTGAATACGTGCAAGAACCGTACAAAAGGCAAAGGTTTGAACAAAGGCGTAGAAGTTCGGGGAGAAAATTTGAAAAGAAAGAGTCATCAAGGAGAGATTATGTTTGTAGAAAGTGTGGTAAAAATCATCAGCGAGAATGCAAATTCGGGCTAATGGGTTGTTATACATGTGGGAAGCCAGGACATATTAGTAGTGAATGTCCTAATCCGATAAGGATTTGCTACTATTGTAAGGATCCGGGGCACATTAAAAGCGAATGCCCAAAGTTGCCGCAGAATCAGAAGTTGTTGGTAGGACCGAAAGCTCCTTTGCTTCTTGAAGGAGGAGGTAGTGGAAAGAAGGTTGAAGATAATAAAGGCCGTGGTCGTGCCTTTCAAATCACAACCGTGGAAGCAAAAGAATCGACTGATGTCGTTTCAGGTATTTTTATTGTAAACTCTCAACCTGCTTATGTGTTGTTTGATTCGGGAGCAAATAGATCTTTTGTGTCAAGTAAATTTTGTGAAAAGTTTTCTAAGCCCCTTAGTAAGCTAGAACATCCTTTAGAAGTAGAAGTGGCGGATAATCGAATTGTTCTTGTATCAGATGTTTATCACGAAAATCAACTAGAGATAGGATCAACAAAATTTACGATAGACTTGATTCCAATGGTCATGGGAGAATTTGATGTTATAGTGGGTATGGATTGGTTAGAAAAGAATAATGCTATTATTTTATGTAAGATTAAAATTATTAAAGTTACCGACTTAGAAGGAAAAGAAATTGTTATTTATGGGGAGAAAAAGAGTGGTGAAATTTCGGTTTGTTCTTTAATGAAAGCAAGAAGATATATGTCCCGAGGGTGTCAAGCATACCTTGCGTATGTGGTAGATAAAGAGAAAGATAAGAAGGAATTAAAAGAAGAAGATGTAGTGAATGAATATGTAGATGTGTTTCCCGAAGATCTTCCGGGTTTGCCGCCAGAAAGAGAAGTAGAATTTAGAATAGAATTAATTCCCGGTGCTGCACCTGTAGCAAAAGCTCCATATAGATTAGCTCCGGCCGAAATGAAAGAATTAATGAGTCAATTACAAGAATTGTTAGACAAGGGTTTTATCCGTCCCAGTTCTTCTCCGTGGGGTGCACCGATTTTATTTGTGAAAAAGAAAGATGGTAGTATGCGTATGTGTATAGACTATCGAGAACTTAATAAGTTAACAGTCAAGAATAAATACCCGTTACCGAGGATAGATGATTTGTTTGATCAGTTACAAGGGGCGAAATTCTTTTCAAAGATAGATTTAAGGTCGGGTTACCATCAGTTGAAGGTAAAGGAAGAAGATGTACCGAAAACAGCTTTTCGCACGAGGTATGGTCATTATGAATTTTTAGTTATGCCTTTCGGTTTGACAAATGCCCCCGCTGCTTTTATGGATTTGATGAATAGAGTTTGTAGAACAATGTTAGATAAATCGGTTATAGTCTTTATTGATGATATTTTAATATATTCGAAGAGTAAAGAAGAACACGCGGATCATCTACGACAATTGTTGGAGATTCTTAGACGAGAAAGATTATATGCGAAATTTTCTAAATGTGAATTTTGGTTAGAAGAAGTTCAATTTTTGGGTCACGTAGTAAATGCAGAAGGTATAAAAGTAGATCCGGCGAAAATTGAAGCAATTGTCAATTGGAATTCTCCGAAAAATGTGAAGGAAATCCGTAGTTTTCTTGGTCTTGCGGGGTATTATCGAAGATTTATTCAAGACTTTTCTAAGATAGCCTCGAGCTTAACCGAGTTAACCAGAAAGAATAAGAAGTTTGAATGGAAAGAAAAACAAGAAGAAGCCTTCCAGATTTTAAAGAAGAAACTAAGTGAAGCACCGGTGTTAGTATTACCGGATGGAACGAAAGATTTAGTAGTTTATAGTGATGCTTCATACACCGGTTTAGGATGTGTTTTGATGCAACATGGAAGGGTTATTGCTTATGCTTCGAGACAATTGAAAGAAAATGAAAAGAAATACCCGGTACGAGATTTGGAGTTAGCGGCGGTGGTGTTTGCATTAAAGATATGGAGGCATTACCTCTATGGAGAAAGATGTACAATTTATACGGATCATAAAAGTTTACAATATTTCTTTACTCAAAATGATCTTAGTATGAGACAACGTAGATGGTTAGACTTGGTGAAGGATTACGATTGTGATATACGATACCACCCCGGAAAAGCAAATGTTGTTGCGGATGCATTGAGTAGAAAGAGTTCACAACCGGAAATGAAACTTTACTCCTTAGCTTTGATTATTAATGCTAATTTCTTTGATTCGGTTAAAGAAGCTCAATTAGAGGCAATTAAGGAGGAGAATTGGAAAAGAGAAAGAATTGTGGGTCAAGTGCAAAACTTAATGGAAGATAGTCGGGGTTTAAAGACTAGATTTGGAAGAATTTGGATTCCGAATACATCGGATTGTAAGAAAGTTTTACTAGACGGAGCTCATAAGTCAAAATATTCTATTCATCCCGGTAGTACGAAAATGTATAGAGATCTTAAAGAAGACTATTGGTGGCCGGGTATGAAAAGAGATATAGTGAAATATGTAGAAAAATGTTTGACATGTTTACAAGTTAAAGCGGAACACCAAAAGCCTTATGGAAAGATGCAACCATTAGAAATACCGGTATGGAAATGGGAGAATATTACTATGGATTTGGTGACGAAACTACCAAAGTCTAAAAGAAAGAATGATGGGTAATTGTGGATAGATTGACTAAAAGTGCTCATTTCTTACCAATTAAAGAAGCTATTTCTTCGGAGAAAATGGCGGAGTTATTTTTGAAGGAGATTGTGGTAAGACATGGAGTTCCAATTTCGATAGTTTCGGATAGAGATACACGATTTACTTCTCATTTTTGGAGAGGTTTTCAAGAAGAATTAGGGGTGAAACTCAATATTAGCACGGCTTATCATCCTCAAACCGATGGGCAAAGTGAAAGAACAATTCAAACCTTGGTTGATTTACTCCGTGCATGTGTAATAGATTTTGGAGGTAATTGGGATGATCATTTACCGTTAGTAGAATTTTCTTACAACAATAGCTACCAAGCGAGCATAGATTGTGCACCTTATACGATGTTGTATGGACGAAAATGTAGAACACCAATATGTTGGGGCGAGATTGGACAACGAGAAATGGGAGAAAAGGAAATCATACAAATTACAACGGAGAAGATAGATCAAATTAGAGAAAGGCTCAAGATGGCTCAAGACCGACAAAAGAGTTATGCCGATAAAAGAAGAAGACCAATAGAATTTGAAATTGGTGATTTTGTGATGTTGAAAGTTTCCCCATGGAAAGGAGTGATCCGATTTAGAAAGAGAGGAAAACTAAGTCCGAGATATATTGGGCCATTTAAAATCTTAGAAAGAATTGGAAAGGTCGCTTATCGATTAGAATTACCCGAAGTTTTAAGTAAGATACACCCTACATTTCATGTATCAAATTTAAGAAAGTGTCTTGCGGATGAAACAACATTTGTCCCACTGGATGATATAGAAATCGATGAGAAGTTGAATTATGTAGAAGAACCGGTAGCCATTCTTGATAGGAAAATAAAACAACTTAGAAATAAACAAATTAGTATGGTTAAGGTTCAATGGAAGCATAGAAAGGGGTCGGAATTTACATGGGAGCCGGAGAATGAAATGAAGAAATTTTATCCCAAGTTATTCGAAGAATAGATTTCGGGGACGAAATCTTTAGAAGGAGGGAAGATTTGTAACATCCCGGTTTTTCGGAAATTAAAATATTTCGTAAGTATTTATTTAGTTATAATAAATGTGGTTTATAATTATGTTATTTGAGAAGTTTATAAGTAAAGGACTAGAATTGTTAGAAAGATAGTTGATTTTAGTTAGAAAGGACTTAATTAGTTAATAATTCTAGTAATTGTTGTAAATTAAAAAGACTTGAGAAATTGAGGGACTAAAGGTGTAAAATTCGAAATGTGATGAGTAAGCCTTTGAGGTGTCAAATGCAGAATTTTCCAAATAAAATTTTAGGGGTTTTTGAGTCTATGTGTGTGTGTTCTTGAGAGTAAGAAAAGGATAATTAGAAATTTTTCAAATCAATTGTGTTGGATTAGTGAAGATTACAAGAGAATCAAGAATAGAAGATAGGGTAACTTAGCTAATTTGGTGTTGGAATAAAGAAGGTAAATTTATGTTTATCTTTGTTATTATTTGATGAATTTGAGTTATTAATATGTTATAATATTAATTGGATGTTTAATTGAAGAATAGAAATGCTTAATTGGTTAAATTAGGTTTTTATAATTTGGGGATAATCTTGAGAATTGTTAAATTGAGCAATTGTATATGTTAATTTAATGTTAGAATTGTATGTTTTAGTCCTATGAAAGAGATAGAATATGGTATAATGATTTTCCTAGTTGGTGTTGCCAAATGGGTCAAATGACCCAAGGAGTGGCAATTGGGTAGAAATTTGATTAAAGAGAAAGAAATGGTCATTTGTATGTATTGTTGATGTGTATGTATAAAATGAATAGAAATTTGATATACTTTCATGTATGTGTAAAAGTTAACGGGTCAAAAACCTTAGAAGTGA
The DNA here is from genome assembly GCA_910822075.1 of Senecio squalidus. NCBI lineage: Eukaryota > Viridiplantae > Streptophyta > Magnoliopsida > Asterales > Asteraceae > Senecio > Senecio squalidus. The sequence goes on from CAJVGC010000281.1 coordinate 14,422, forward strand.
CATGATGGGTAGAAAATGATTTAACCAAGTAATGTTAAGTGATTAGAAGAAAATGTATGATAAAGTTGTTGGTTATGTGATTATGAGTATTGAAGTTTTAGTATTTTGACCTTGTAATCAGATTTGAAAGATAAGGGCAAAGGGAAGGCAACATAAAGATAGTGAACGTAATTCGACATCAAGGTGAGTATACTAGACTCATTTTCATATGGTTTCTTGTGTTTAAAGTTTGTATTAATGTATTAAAGATTGTTAGGTAAGTTGTTCCAAGTTATAGTCAGTGTTGTTAGCGGAAATAAGGAGTTAAAGTAGCATAAACTAACATGTAAGTGCAGGAAACGTTTGAAAAACGAAACTCAGCCAGAAATTGCCCGAATGCGCCGCCTGTGGGTTGAATGGCGGCGCATTCCTAGGTCCGAGGCTGATTTTGAGTTTTGTCATGTTGAATGCGCCGCCTGTGTGTCCGAATGCGCCGCATTCGATCCCTAGACCAGTTTTTAGTACATTTTAAGGTAGTTTTGGTAGAGAAATGATATATAAACTTATCATTATGATAGAGAAGAATAGAGAAGACATTTATGTGTCATGGAGAAGTAGAATCGACTTTCATTAGTCGGGAATGAGTAAAGTTAGCAAAAAGGTTATACCGTGAGGGTATGTAGCAAGACTTTGAATAGTCTTGGAGATGTATCATTATATTATTAAGTATGCTCACTAGCTTAATGCTAATGTACATTGTTGATTGTTATGTTTGTAGGTAAAAAGGATCTCGAATTTGCAAGGCAAGCATAGGAAGGATAGATGGGGACCTAAAATGAAGTTAAATCTTTTGTAACGAGCTTCCGCTCTAAACATCTTAAATGTTATGTTAGTAGAAGTAACACGATAACTTTTCTTTTGGTGAAGTTATGCAAATATTGTTGAATGTTTTCTTTTTTTAAAAAAAAATTTAGTGTGTTTTAGATCCAAGTGTTACAGTTTTATAAGGAAATTAGGGTATTAATGGGTACAACGTGGTTTGGATTGTTGATTTCGGTTATTATAAAGTTTATTAGGGTAGTGTGGGAGTATGGACTAGAAATTGTAATGTATGGTAAGCTATTAGAAAATTAGGGTTTAAAAGTACCTATGGGTTTTTAGAATTAGGGTTTTGATTTTAAAAGGGTATTTTTTGTTTGATTGAGTTTTTTATGGATGAAATGGCTTCTAATATCCTTCTTCGGACATTCTTCAAGTTATTTTGACCTACGAGATTATGAAACATGAATATCACCACCTTAACCGTGATTCTAACTCGTACCGGATGAAATATAGGTTTTATAAGGAAATGAGGGTATTAATGGGTACAACGTGGTTTGGATTGTTGCTTTCGGTTATTCTAAAGTTTATTAGCGTAGGTCAAAATAACGTGAAGAATGTCTGAAGAAGGATATTAGAAGCCATTTTATCCATGAAAAACTCAATCAAACAAAAAAAAGGGGGAAAAGAATGGGAAAAACCAAACCTATGTTTACTTCGGATGTAAATATTTTAAGTCGGATTAAGAAAATGTATCCTTTTAAAATCAAAACCCTAATTCTAAAAACCCATACATTACAATTGAGTTTATTCTAAAGTTTATGAAATGGCTTCGAATATCCTTCTTCAGACATTCTTCACGCTATTGTGACCTACGGGATTATGAAACATGAATATCACCCACCTAAACCGTGATTCTAACTCGTACCGGAAGAAATCTAGGTTTTATAGGGAAATGAGGGTATTAATGGGTACAACGTGGTTTGGATTGTTGATTTCGGTTATTCTAAAGTTTATTAGGGTAGTGAGGGTAGTGAGGGAGTATGGAAAGGTTTTTAGAAAATTAGGGTTTAAAAGTACTTATGGGTTTTTAGAATTAGGGTTTTGATTTTAAAAGGGTATTTTTTGTTTGATTGAGTTTTTTATAGATGAAATGGCTTCTAATATCCTTCTTCAGACATTATTCACGTCATTTTGATCTACGGGATTATTAAACATGAATATCACCCACCTAAACCGTGATTCTAACTCGTACCTGAAGAAATATAGGTTTTATAAGGAAATTAGGGTATTAATGGGGTACAACGTGGTTTGGATTGTTGATTTGTGGGAGTATGGACTAGAAATTGTAATGTATAACAATTAGGGTTTTTATTTTAAAAGAAATCAACAATCTAAACCCATAGGTAATGTATGGTAAGGTTTTTAGGAAATAATCCCGTAGGTCACAATAGCATTAAACTTTATAAACTCGTGGGAGTTTCATAATCCCGTAGGTCACAATAGCATTAAGAATGTCCGAAGAAGGATATTAGAAGCCAATTCATCCATAAAAAACTCAATCAAACAAAAAATACCCTTTCAAAATCAAAACCCTAATTCTAAAAACCCATAAGTACTTATAAAACCTAGATTTCTTCCGGTACGAGTTAGAATCACGGTTTAGAGGGGTGATATTCATGTTTCATAATCCCGTAGGTCACAATAGCATTAAGAATGTCCGAAGAAGGATATTAGAAGCCATTTCATCCATAAAAAACTCAATCAAACAAAAAATACCCTTTTAAAATAAAAACCCTAATTCTAAAAACCCATAGGTACTTTTAAACCCTAATTTTCTAAAAGCTTACCATACATTACAATTTCTAGTCCATACTCCCACACTACCCTAATAAACTTTATAATAACCGAAATCAACAATCCAAACCACGTTGTACCATTAATACCCTAATTTCTTTATAAAACCTAGATTTCTTCAGGTACGAGTTAGAATCACGGTTTAGGTGGGTGATACTCATGTTTCATAATCCCGTAGGTCAAAATAACGTGAAGAATGTCTGAAGAAGGATATTAGAAGCCATTTCATCCATAAAAAACTCAATCAAACAAAAATTACCCTTTTAAAATAAAAACCCTAATTCTATAAACCCATAAGTACTTTTAAACCCTAATTTTCTAAAAACCTTTCCATACATTACAATTTCTAGTCCATACTCCCACACTACCCTAATAAACTTTATAATAACCGAAATCAACAATCCAAACCACGTTATACCCATTAAAACCCTCATTTCCTTATAAAAACTATATTTCACCCGGTACGAGTTAGAATCACGGTTAAGGTGGGTGATATTCATGTTTCATAATCTCGTAGGTCACAATAGCATTAAGAATGTCCGAAGAAGGATATTAGAAGCCAATTCATCCATAAAAAAACTCAATCAAACAAAAATTACCCTTTTAAAATAAAAACCCTAATTCTATAAACCCATAAGTACTTTTAAACCCTAATTTTCTAAAAACCTTACCATAAATTACAATTTCTAGTCCATTCTCCCACACTACCCTAATAAACTTTATAATAACCGAAATCAACAATCCAAACCACGTTATACCCATTCAAACCCTCATTTCCTTATAAAACCTTTATTTGATCCGATACGACTTAGATTCACGGTTAAGGTGGGTGATATTAATGTTTCATAATCCCGTAGGTCACAATAGCATTAAGAATGTCTGAAGAAGGATATTAGAAGCCATTTCATCCATAAAAAACTCAATCAAACAAAAAGTACCCTTTTAAAATCAAAACCCTAATTCTAAAAACCCAGAAGTACTTTTAAACCCTAATTTTCAAATAACCTTTCCATACATTACATTTCTAGTCCATACTCTGACACTACCTTAATAAACTTTATAATAACCGAAATCAACCATCCAAACCACGTTATACCCATTCAAAACCCTCATTACAAGATTGGTGATGGTTCTTCAATTTCAGTTTGGTATGATCGTTGGTGTGCACTTAGTCCTCTTGCTGATTTTATTTCAAATAGATTTATACATAGAGGTGGGTTTACAAAGGACTCGAATCTGAATGAAGTGATATCTAATGGTCAATTTAGGTGGCCAAATGATTGGAATGAGCGGTTTCCTGATCTTAATACTCTTGTTGTTCCGATTCTTCATCATGGTATACAAGATACGTTACATTGGAGGGATTTGGATGGAAATATACGGTTATTTTCTGTTTCGGTTGTTTGGGAATGTCTTCGTCCACGAAGTGCTGTTGTTGAATGGTACAATTGTGTTTGGTTCTTTGGCTGTATTCCTAGGCATGCTTTTAACTTGTGGTTGATTATGAAGCGCCGACTGAAAACTCAAGACATGTTAAAGGATTGGGATAACGTGGATAATGCTAATATGGTTTGCTCGCTGTGTGAGGGTCAACTAGACTCACATGAGCACTTATTTTTTGCTTGTTCATTCTCTTCGCAGGTTTGGGCTAAAGTGAAGCATTTGGCTGGATTATCGAGTAAAACCATCATTTGGATTCAATTATGCTTCATGTTTCCCCGTTTGCAAGCCGAAGGAGTGCTAAGAGTGTATCCGCGAAGCTGGTTATTGCAGCGGCTGCTTATTATGTTTGGCAAGAACGTAATAATCGTTTATTTCGCAAGGAAAAACGAACAGTTGATCAAGTTGTGGAATGCATTCTCAATTCTGCTCGGCTCAAGTTGTCTTCTTATAAATGGAAGAGGTCTCGTATTGCTGAGGATACAATCAAGTTATGGGGTCTAAATTCTATGTGTTTACAAAGTTAGTCTTTAGATTAAAGTCATCGACATTGTTTAGATGGCTATTTCCTATAGGAGTTATTGCTTATGTAATAGTGAGTAGATCTTTTTTGTATCTTGTTCTTAGGGGCTGTTCAAGCATTGCTTGAGGTTATTGTGGTACTTCAGCCACAATCCATTGTACTTCATTGTTTTTGGTGATTAATATATTTAACCGGGGTATTCATTCCCTTTTACCAAAAAAAAAAACCCTCATTTCCTTATAAAACCTATATTTCATCCGGTACGAGTTAGAATCACGGTTTAGATGGGTGATACTCATGTTTCATAATCCCGTAGGTCACAATAGCATTAAGAATGTCCAAAGAAGGATATTAGAAGCCATTTCATCCATAAAAAACTCAATCAAACAAAAAATACCCTTTTAAAATAAAAACCCTAATTCTATAAACCCATAAGTACTTTTAAACCCTAATTTTCTAAAAACCTTTCCATACATTACATTTCTAGTCCATTCTCCCACACTACCCTAATAAACTTTATAATAACCGAAATCAACAATCCAAACCACGTCATACCCATTAAAACCCTCATTTCCTCATAAAACCTAGATTTCTTCAGGTACGAGTTAGAATGTCTGAAGAAGTATATTTGAAGCCATTTCATCCATAAAAAACTCAATCAAACAAAAAGTACCCTTTTAAAATCAAAACCCTAATTCTAAAAACCCATAGGTACTTTTAAACCCTAATTTTCTAAAAACCTTACCATACATTACAATTTCTAGTCCAAACTCCCACACTACCCTAATAAACTTTGTAATAACCGAAATCAACAATCCAAACCACGTTGTACCCATTAATACCCTAATTTCCTTATAAAACCTAGATTTCTTCCGGTACGAGTTAGTATCACGGTTTAGGTGGGTGATACTCATGTTTCAGAATTAGGGTTTAAAAGTACCCACGTTATACCCATTAAAACCCTCATTTCCTTATAAAACCTATATTTCACCCGATACGAGTTAGATTCACGGTTAAAAGTTTGATTTTAAAAGGGTAGTGTCACAATAGCATTAAAACACATAGGTACTTTTAAACCCTAATTTTCTAAAAACCTTACCATACATAACAATTTCTAATCCATACTCCCACAATACCCTAATAAACTTTATAATAACCGAAATCAACAATCCAAACCACGTTGTACCCATTAATACCCTAATTTCCTTATAAATCCTATATTTCATCCGGTACGAGTTAGATTCACCGTTAAGGTGGGTGATATTCATGTTTCATAATCCCGTAGGTGACAATAGCATTAAGAATGTCTGAAGAAGGATATTAGAAGCCACTTCATCCATAAAAAACTCAATCAAACAAAAAATACCCTTTTAAAATCAAAACCCTAATTCTAAAAACCCATAAGTACTTTTAAACCCTAATTTTCTAAAAACCTTACCATACATAACAATTTTTATAAAGTTTATTAGGGTAGTGTGGGAGTATGGACTAGAAATTGTAAAGTATGGAAAGGTTTTTAGAAAATTAGGGTTTAAAAGAACCTATGGGTTTTTAGAATTAGGGTTTTGATTTTAAAAGGGTATTTTTTGTTTGATTGAGTTTTTTATGGATGAAATGGCTTCTAATATCCTTCTTCAGACATTTTTCACATCATTTTGACCTACGGGATTATGAAACATGAGTATCACCCACCTAAACCGTGATTCTAACTCGTACCGGAAGAAATCTAGGTTTTATAAGGAAATTAGGGTACTAATGGGTACAACGTGATTTGGATTGTTTATTTCGGTTATTATAAAGTTTATTAGAGTAGTGAGGGAGTATGGACTAGAAATTGTAATGTGTGGAAAGGTTTTTAGAAAATTAGGGTTTAAAAGTACCTATGGGTTTTTAGAATTAGGGTTTTTATTTTAAAAGGGTATTTTTTGTTTGATTGAGTTTTTTTATGGATGAAATGGCTTCTAATATCCTTTTTCAGACATTCTTAATGCTATTGTGACCTACGGGATTACGAAACATGAATATACCCCACCTAAACCGTGATTCTAACTCGTACCTGAAGAAATCTAGGTTTTATAAAGAAAATAGGGTATTAATGGGTACAACGTGGTTTGGATTGTTGATTTCGGTTATTATAAAGTTTAATAGGGTAATGTGAGAGTTTGGACTAGAAATTGTAATGTATGGTAAGGTTTTTAGAAAATTAGGGTTTAAAAGTACCTATGGGTTTTTAGAATTAGGGTTTTTATTTTAAAAGGGTTTTTTTTTGTTTGATTGAGTTTTTTATGGATGAAATGGCTTCTAATATCCTTCTTCAGACATTCTTAATGCTATTGTGACCTACGGGATTATGAAACATGAATATAAACCACCTTAACCGTGAATCTAACTCGTACCGGATGAAATATAGGTTTTATAAGCAAATGAGGGTATTAATGGGTATAACGTGGTTTGGATTGTTGATTTCGGTTATTATAAAGTTTATTAGGGTAGTGTGGGAGTATGAACTAGAAATTGTAATGTATGGTAAACGTTTAGAAAATTAGGGTTTAAAAGTAAACCCTAATTCTAAAAACCGATAGGTAATTATAAACCCTAATTTTCTAAAAACTTTTCCATACATTACAATTTCTAGTCCATACTCCTACACTACCCTAATAAACTTTATAATAACCGAAATCAAGAATCCGAACCACGTTATACCCATTAAAACCCTCATTTCCTTATAAAACCTATATTTCGTCCGGTACGAGTTAGAATCACGGTTTAGGTGGGTGATATTCATGTTTCATAATCCCGTAGATCAAAATGAAGTGAATAATGTCTGAAGAAGGATATTAGAAACCATTTCATCCATAAAAAACTCAATCAAACAAAAAATACCCTTTTAAAATCAAAACCCTAATTCTAAAAACCCATAGGTACTTCTAAACCCTAATTTTTAAATAACCTTTCCATACATTACAATTTCTAGTCCATACTCCCACACTGCCCTAATAAACTTTATAATAACCGAAATCAACAATCCAAACCACGATGTACCCATTAATACCATCCGATTAATAGCACTTTGCCTACTACGTTAGCAATAGTAGTAGTCTTGAAAAAAACAGATCGGAAGATTCGGAAACGGAATCCACATATTAACGAATCTGAAGAGATAATCTTTGATGTACGTTGCATCTTTCAACCAAAGCTTAATGGTTTCTTCTGGAAATGTTGGAATAGATCTCAGAGTAAAAAATTCTTACATTTTAGTAATGCAAACAATCCCTTTTTTTGGAGCTGACGCTCTTTTTTTTTGTTGGTTCATAGTCCACACGGGGTTCTGGTCTTGTTACTTTATGTTCCGGATAAAATTGATCCCTCGATCAAGTCCTAACTAGAAATCTCTTAAGAAAAGACGAGAAATCGTTTGGATTCGAGGCGAAAGCCTTCCCCGCCGTTACGGAGTTATTCTGCTCTAATCTCCGAAATCGAAGGACTTCATACGGGCTGAGGACTTAGTATTGATTCATGCAAAGATGCTCCTCTAAAGCTGGAATAAGGGATTGTCCACTTCACCGCCCCGAAGAGCAGTGGCTCTGTTGTTTTGCACGCCTACGGAGAGAGACTCAAAAAGTACCGACGCTCAATCGAAAGAAAGATAAATCCACTATATGCTTAACTCATGCCCCAGGAATCCCTAGACACAGGGGGTACGAACTAATTTTTTACTGGAGGGAAGGCTGGGGAAAAGCATAGAGCGTGCGGGCTCAGCTCTCGCACTCCTCCCATCCGCGAAGCTGAGGCGGGAGAAAAAGCATAACTCCCCGGTCTCATAGGTTACCTTTCGATCTTCCTCCCCCGTGACGCTCCCAAATCGATCGCTATCCTTTTCTTGCTTTCTTGTTGTCTTGAATTGTTATAGAGCGGCTTTATATCAGGTATAGTTGGTAGGATGAAGTGGGATGAAGCCTTAGTGGATATAGCAAGTGTGACGGGGAGGCGGCTCGGGCGTAGTGGGTCTGGACGCCTAGCACGAAAGAGCCTTCTCTGGTAGCGGCACTATACCTTAGTCTCTCTCTAGCTTCCAGTCTATATAAAACGTAGTTAGCAGAGGTCAGTCTGTCTGGCGTTCCCTCGCGTCAAGGGCTACTTTTGCATCGGCTATCTATCGTTCTCGTTAGGGAATTACCGAGGCGAAAGCAGCTCTCTCGGAAGTAAGTTTCCCCGCTGGGACTAGTCTAAGAAACTTTCACTTGAATTGCCAAGCCTCTTGTGGTAACGCCCTTGACGAATTGCGTTCAACGTCCCTTTATGACTTTCCCGATCGGCGCCTCGGGTCGGTAGCCGGGCTCCGGGACATTACTACCACGGCGACTATCGACCCGAGCCCAAAGAAGGAAAAAAAACGAACGGACTAAAGCGAGGAGTTTATTGGCCATACATAGTTAAGGAGGATGGGGGCCAACCTCTTTCATGACCCATGGCCCCAGTGTGTCACTTGGTTAGCATTTCTAGAAAAAATGGAGACGTAGAGTCAGGCTAGTTTTTCGATAGGGAAAGAGACAGGGGAGTTGGCTGTAATGGAGACAATTCGGATGGACGATATGGATTTCTTCGAGATGGTTAACTACTTTTTTAACCGTGAGAGGGAGGTCATTCAGAACCCGCTGGCTCCAGAACGGGGGGCGGCTCCAGAGGCGCTGCCGCAGGCGCCAGCACCGACTGAAGTTGCCCACCGCGCTCCCGATCAAAAAAAAAAAGAGCGTGCGGGACTTCGAAGGGACATTCAAACTTGAATTCGTGAGCAACTGCACGAACATTGTGAAAAGGGGAAAGGGCGGCTGTCCGTGCACTTTCCGGAAATGACGGAAATATAGTCCAGTGCCGCGAAGGCGATAATGTCTTACGATCTGGAGATCTCCGCGGAGACGGATACGGAAACCCCCCGCAGATGGGTAGAGAATATAAGGGGGACCCTAATCTCCTAAAACCAGTCATTAGGGAATACCGACCAAATGAGTCTGTCTGCCGCTTGATTTCATAACAGAGCCGTTATTCCCGGCTGGCATAGAAGTATCTCGCGCGGGCGAAGGAGATGCATTTCTGGTACTGGTGGTATTGGACAAGAAAAAAGGGAATAATTTCTTTCTTCTTTCTGCCTTTCTTTCCCATGACGACTAGGAACGGGCAAATCAAAAATTTCACTTCGAATTTCGGACCTCAACATCCTGCTGCTCATGGTGTTTCACGATCAGTATTGGAAATGAACGGAGAAGTGGTGGAACGTGCGGAACCACATATTGGATCACTCCAGTGCGGCACGAAGCCGCTGATGCCGAGTCGGCTCCTATGCCGCTAGCTATGCCCTGCTTGGTCCCCCGGCACGGTGGAGGTTCCGTAGCGCGTCATGAGCACCGGGCTAAGGGGCGGTTGAGCAACTCAAGCGAACCGCCCTACCTTACTACAACATAAGGACAGAAGGGAGAAGGTTGTGAAGGTGGCCTCGTTATCCACACCTCCGGTCGGATGAATGGAGGACCGACCGACCCGGGTTTCACGAGCGTTGGCGGGTTCTGGAGTGCCTGTCAAGGGCGCTAGCGCATACCCCGGGGTGATCATCACCACCTGCACCTCAAATCTCGGCACAGTGGAACGTGTAACCCGC
>CAJVGC010000282.1:0-24750 GCA_910822075.1 Senecio squalidus
ACAGGCTGAGCACACCTTGTCTTTGGTATAAGTAAGTTCTGGCAACCCTCTTACTAACTTGCTCTTGGATAGGGCATTAATGTTCTTGAAATTTAAGTGAGATAACCTTCTATGCCATAGCCAGTTTAATTCCTCCTTGGTTTCAGTGAACAAGCAGGTCTCAGCTTCATCATTTGCTGTACCCAGATCCAGACAGAACACATCTCTTTCTCTTTTGGCTAGCAACAATGGTTTTCCCTTTGCATTGTAGATTATCCCAGCTTGTTTCCTGAATCTGACTTCATGATCCTCATCAGTAATCTGACTCACACTGAGTAGATTGTGTTGTAGCCCTTCTACATAAGCAACTCTCTTGAATGTGACAGCTCCAGCATGAATCTTGCCATATCCCCTTGTCATTGACACTCCATTATCTCCATACCTTACTTGAGGTCCATCTTCTTCCTTGTAGTCCTGTAGAAAGGACTTCATCCCTGTCATGTGTCTTGAGGCTCCACTGTCTAAGTACCATTTTGTGGAGTCCTGCACATGAAAGAAAGAGAAATTAGTTCCTTTTGGGTACCCACTTTAGAGTGGATCCATGAACCAAACCAGAGTTAGGAACTGAGTCAGTCTTGCAGTCAGTTTTAGAAGTTGAATAGTTCCATTTATTTATTTCATTCATGCAATTTACAGAATAGTGACCAATGACTCCACAGTATTTACAAGGAGCATTTTTGTTGTTTGCTTTAGATGGAGCTGATTTAACTTTAGAAGTGTGAACATTCTTTGCTTTTGCTTTTGGGGTGAAGTGTTTTTAGAAGAGATTGAACTAGGTTTTGATGATCCTGATTGATGTGAAGCTGGTCCCTGTTTTGAAGAAACTGACTTGTGAACATAAGGATTCTTAGGTCTAGACCTGGTCAATAACTTACAAAACACAGCTTCATGCCCTTTTTCCCCACAGTTATAGCAGTTCCTCTTTGGAGGAGAGTTGGATCTGCTTTGATTTGGTGATCTGTCCCTGACTAACGTTTTGACAATATTTGTCAGTTCCAGTAATTGATTTCCTAATTTATCAATTGTTTTAGCTTCAGGACTTTTGTTATGACTTTTAGGACTAACATAAGTGTGACTCTTGGGTTTTCTCAAAACTTGTGGGACAACTTTGGGCAAGGATGAAGTATCCTTTTCAGACTGTTTGTCAGTCTCAGATGGGACAACACTTTCAGATTTAGAGGAAGATGAAGGCAAAAGACTATTTTTATTCAAAACTTGGGAGATTACAGGTTTGACAAATGCATTTGACATCATTGTCTTATTTCCTTTCAAATATGTAAAAGTGTTTGGAAGGATTTCAGGTTTAAAAATAATTTTTTCTCTCTCTGCCTTCAAGGCTTCTTCCTCCTCTTCTGTCATGTACTTCTTCAAGCTGAATCCTTCACCCAACACAGCTTGAACTTGATTTGGCACCTGTCTGTTTAAGCAATCCTCATTTTTTAAAGATGATATACACCATGATTTACAAATTCCTTTATAGTGCTCAGTTTCTTCTCTAAGTTTGTGATTTTCTTTTGCAAGATCACTATAGGCTTCAGTCTGAGCATTTAAAAGGACTTTATAACTTTCTAATTCAGTTATTTTATCATCTTTGCTTTTCACAAGATTTTCTAGATTTTTGATTGTGTGTTTGAGGTCATTTTGTTCTTCTATGGTGGTGGTTAAGTCAACAAAAATATATTCAAACATTTGAATTTTTTGTTCATTGGTGTAAGTTTCAAAATTATGTACCTTATACAGCTTTGACTTGTTCCAGTCTGAATTGCAACTCATTCTTTCAGCTTCCTTGAGATCCTTTTCGAACTGAGAAGCAGATTGCTCAGCTTCAGTAGTTTCCTCCACTATTGCCATCAAGCATTGATCTACCACTTCTTCTTCATCAGAGGATAGTTCTTCATCTAACCACTCTTCAGCAAAGAAAGCTTTTTGCTCAGTTTGAGACTTTTGAGGATTTGAGTTGTTCCCTTTCTTGTATTTTAGATACTTGTTTCGGTATCTTTGGGCCCTTTCAGCAACTTCATCCATGTGCTCAGTCTGAGCATTCTTTACTTTGCAGTCAGCAGCCATATGGCCATAATCGTTGCATTTGAAGCATTTTACCTTTTTCATATCAAAAGGTTTCTTTCCTTTGTAGCCAGTCTTTTGTTCAAGCTTCATGGTCAACAGAGCAAGCTGACTTTTTAATTTCTTGACTTCAGATTCATTTTCAGATTCTGAGTCTGAGTGTGACTCAGACTCAGATGAGTCAGCTTGAGAATAAATTTCTTTATTCCTTCTGCTTGTTGCAACTAATGCTGCCTCTGGATCCTTTGCTGTTCTTCTATTATTGAGCTTCTTTCTTTCTTGTGATTCTTCAAAGTTTAGCAATAGACCAAAGAGTCCTGGTAGCTTGTAGGTGGACAGCTTTTCACTTACTACAAGTGATGTAATAACAGATTCAAATTTGTTAGGTAATATATCAACAAATTTCTTGCATATATCATCATCATCTTTTGTCACTCCCAGAGCTGACATGTCATTGAGCAGGATTTGAAATCTGGTATGAACATCAGCTAAAGTTTCCTTTTCTTTCATATAGAAATTTTCATAATTTCTAATGAGACTGTTCAGTCTTTGCTCCTTCACTACTGGAACACCTTCATAAGACACAATTAATGTGTCCCATAGTTCCTTAGCTGTTTTGCAACCTGCAATTTTAGAAAAGATTTGTTCTGATACTGCATTTCCTAAAATGCTTCTGGCTTTGGGATCAAGATTATATAGGAGTTTGTCTTGATCTGTCCATTGAGATTTGGCAGTTTGGACCCATCTGGCACGTTGGACAACCCTATCACCTTCTTTAACTTCATCAATCTGTTTACCTGGAATGATAGGTCCTTCTGTGATGATTCTTATCATTTCTTCATGAATTCCTGACAGGTGCCACTCAGCTTTGAGTTTCCAATGTGCAAAATTATGTCCATTGAACACAGGAATTCCTTTTCCAGCCATTGTAGTTATGTTTGAAGATGATGACATTGTTTGAGATTTTAGGTATTGATCGTTTAAGATTTATAAATTTATTAAAATTTAAATCTTATTTGCTCTGATACCACTTGTTAGGTCTCACTAAGATCCCAAACAATGGCAAATCAATAACAAATAAGTATTTAGACGTTAATTGTTATATATCGATTAAGTACTCAGTTTCAGAATATATTATAGCGGAATTATAATATAGAAACAATGAAAATAACACACAGTTATATTTCAATCAAAAGTATATCGATTACAAACTTCAAACTCACTATTTATACACAAGTATAGTGAGTTTGATAAGGATCAATCTAAGTAAATCTTTTAAACAGATAAAAGATACTAGCTAACTAGACATCCTTAAATCACGCCTGATTTCTCTCCGTGAGTCTGAGTTATTCAGACTGAGTCACTCAGACTCTTGTCACTCAGACTGAGTCACTCAGACTCATGTCACTCAGACTAAGACTTTGATTAACAGATTTATTAATCTTGGGATAGATCATTGTTTTTCCCAACAGATACATATAGCTTCTTTCTACACATCATTTCATAATCGTCACGTCAATACTAAGAAGATGCGTAACTGTTCCTAAAATCCAACAGGTGAATCCTTGCATAACTTTAAAATTGCACAATTGCCTCGCTGTTCTATCAGGTTACAAATGATATATCACACTTATCTATATTTCATACTCAGTTCTTCTCGAAGTTACTTTCTTAAATATGTGACAACTTATATCTCATACTGAACAATAGTCAGTAGAATATTGTACCAAATCATTATTTTTAGTTATACAAGTTAATTAACTTCTCCACCATTCTTATCCTTTTAACGACTAGAAAATAAACGTTCGAATTAAAATGTTTAATATAACTCCAATCATATCCTCAACTTTTTACCGTTCTCAATAATTCAACTTCAAACTAATAATAGTATTATCCCACATTTACATTGGGGTCTAAGGTTGCTATCAATCAATACACAATTTTGGATATCCCAAATCAACTTAAGGTCGGTTACCTATCGAGAGATAAACATCATCATTCTTAATTTCATCTTAAATTATTAGTATCACCCTTCATATCGAAATATTTTATGAAATTTTCTAATTGCTTAATTTTCTTATATCTATACTGATCTCGCAATTTTTTTTTTCTCTCTTAATGACTTGAATCTTTTCACAGAATACTTTCAATTCATTCTTACTTTTTCCAGTTTAAATTAACACTAAAGTATAGCTTCACCTCTTAATTTACCTTAGCCAACACAATCATTACCTCAACAGGGTTAGACTCAAATTCCAGTACTAACCTCCAAGGTTGATAAACAATCCTTTTACCCTTATCACTCAATCTTACTAATTTTCATTACTCATGTCTCTCTACTGGTAATATAATGCATCACTGAGATTAAAAACTTCAACTTCTATTTCGTTTTTCCCGGCCACAGATTTTCAAAACTACATTTCTTAAATCACATTAGGCTTTTTAATCACTTAATTAAAGACTCAACTTACACGAAGTATTTCTAAAATTTATTATGATAATAACATAAATTTCCCATCAATTTATTGCTTACTTTCTTACAAAATCCTGCAATTAAAACATAATTTCCCATACTCCACAATGATAATCAATGTTGAATCTTAACAATAAGGATTTTACACCGGACAATAAATACCTTTAAAACTTTATGTTTTTCTCTTAATCACTTTCTAAGAAGCGTCCCTATACAATTCATGTCACATATCATTACTAAACTCTTACTAATCTCACATGCATAACATATACATCACACCTCTTCATAATCGAGTAGAATTCTTAACACAACTAAGAACTCGTACTAACCATATCTGGTTCTAAAAATTATCTAAGGAACATCTTGTCTTTCCGCTCCAATATAAAGATAACTTAAAAATAAATCAACCTTAGAGAAATAATTACTCCTCTATCATAAATATTTCAATCATTTATCCTGAGTAAATGATATTTATACTTTACAGCATCTTTAATCAATATATCTAAAAATCTATAATCACTTTCAACATACCGTCCTTTGTTACACAAATAGTTATGGTACTATTTCAAAGTGAGAAACTCAATCCAACAATTTAAGCAATTCCTAAGACTGCGTTGACATATATACCAATTCTGACAGAACTACTCAATAAGATACTTTAGCAATAAATTTCAATTTCGGAAACGTATAAATGTTTCCAACTTAGATCAACATCTTTCACTTTCAAAAATTTCCTCTTTCAAAGATATACTTACCATCTTCTTGCATACACAATTTATCACGTTCTCAAAATAATCAATTTATACTAATCATTAGATCAATCTCTCCAGAGATAAAGATATTAATAGATAAAGAAATAACTTTTCCTCTATCACCTACAATTTAAGGTGCCTTAATGGAATAACTCACTTTCCGGAACAAGTCTAATCTTAGATTCTATTTCCGATACGATAATTCATATAACTCAACGAGAAAATATCTAAATAATTTCAACTTAGATTAACATCTTTTTATAAGATCTCGTAATAATCAATCTAAATCGATCGCCATATCAAAATCACTGATGTCTATCAGTCTTAGAAATATAAAGAAGCATTCTCCTATCAATATCTTTGGAATAAATAATCGACTAATCACATCATTTCTCCTGAAATTCATCAGAATGGAAGATACAAGAAACATCACCCTTTCAATAACAATAAAACATATAATAACTTATCTCATCACGAATTTCTACCGTTATACTTACCTCTAAATTAAATTCCATCGAACTATTTGGTATAACACACTTGGCTCAAAATTCGAATATACCAAATATCTACTTGCCATAATAAACAAAACATTAAATTCATAATTCTTTCTTTTATCCCAACATTAGCCTATCTAAATCAGGCTTACATCGAGACACACAATGTCTCATCTATCCAATGTCTATTCGACTTATATACATATAATATATCAAACTTTATGTTCATCTATAAACATAGCAACACTTAACATCGAACCCATCAATAACAACTAACGGATCCTCACAACTTTCAAAATCGAAGGGGTTACAATATAATCATCTTATAAATATTGTTGTTCATTTCAATTTCATAGTCTCCCATTTTCCTTCGAACTCGACAATTTCTAGAGACATCACTTTCTTTATGCACCACTAATGCATTTCCTTTAACTTGAGTACAATAAAGACACGAGTGCCTTTTAACGAGCATTAACGTTTAAAAAGATTCTTTTTCTTTGATCAAAATCAGAACATAAATAAATAACGGAAACAACCACTATTCTAGAAACGAATAGCATTAACATAAAACTCTCATCACACACCCTTCCCAACTTAGGTCAAGGTTTTGTTTATTTATCTATTTATTATTTATTTATTTATTTATTTTTTAAATTGAACCGTGTCCTTGTACGAGTCTGAACACTGGTCTCTGTGCTCAATTCACTCGTAACGCGGCTCTGATACCAACTTGTAACGACCTGGTTTTCAAAAATCACGTTTAACAAAAACTTTTTATGTAATCGAAAGTAACACAGCGGAAAACGTTACTAAAACGTGATTAGCGGTTCGTAAAACTATTTCATTAATTGAACCATTCGTTACGTTAAAACTCACATTATAAAAATGTTGAACATTAATCATTTGACAGTGATAAACAGTTGGGAACATCAAGCTACCCCAAGTAATCCCGCCTCACCAAGCACGGCTAAAGCCACCTACGAGCAAAAGACACAATTTGGGAAAAGAGTATCAGCTAAAGCTGGTGAGACAATAAATAGTAAAGACTATTAAAACATTTAATATAAACAAACTTCGTCTTTACAAATTCCCAAACCATACCCGCAACCTTACAAGCAGATATAAATGGAAACAATTCAATAATATTATAATAGCATGCATATGAAAAGTAATTCTCCAAGTAATGCACTTATCACTTTACTAGGGTCTTAACAATCCCTAAGTAAATAATCCAGTAGGGTCCCACATATGCCCTAGGAGCTACTACCCCGTTCGCTACTCGCACATTTCGCATAATATTATAAATATTAGGGCGCGACTCCCAATCTTTATAATACCCCGAAATGTAGGCTTTCACTACTCCGACTTAGCATATAAATATGCCTTGTCGTTAAGGAAAGGATCTACGATGCGTCAAAGACTGCACCTCCCCATTCCCACGTGATGGTTGCGGTTGACCTCTCGGGATCAAGACATCACTCCAGTATGAGCCAACGCTCAAAACCACGTGTTGCAAAGGAGGTCTAGAATTCCCCGCAACTATCCCGATCCAACGATCAGAACAAAACACAATGTCTAGCACTTTCACCTAGTCAATGGTACTAGGTCTCAACATAAATCTACGAGCAGCTACAACTACCCGTAATCAAGTCCCCTTATGCAAAACTAAGGCATACTCCTTATAATGCATAAATAACAACACAACAATTATATAATCATATATAATTAAAATATAGATGTGTACCTCATCGCATTGCACACCACTAAACATGAGTAGTTACAACCACTCATGCCTGAGGCCTTTACCAACAACTTTCACATAATTTATTTTACACGACAAATAAATTATAATAACAATAAAGATACATGTAGTTAATTACTACGTGTCATCCAAACATACGGGTAGCTACAACCACCCGTAATTAATATGCATCGGCAACTACGTGTTACCCATACCACATAATTCCGTTATTATGTTCTGGTTCATCTTTTAATGATTAAAACATCATTTTATATAAACAACGTCGTACAATAACAACGTTACTTTCAAAACATCTTTACACGTTTCAAATATCTTTTGAAACATTACACAACTTTCAAAACATTAGTTTTATCTTTATGCTCGGTTTTATAAATCATATTGTACTCACCTCAGTCCTCGACAAATGCAATCGCCCTAGCGATAAAAACACGATCAACCTGATCATATATTTCCCATTAATAATATCGAAACAACTTATAACGATAAAACTTATCTTATATAACCCCAAAACTAACGACTCTAACCAAACAACCGCCTCATAATATCCTACAAATACCAATTTACAGTTTTTCCAAACTTAACCAAACTCAACTAAATTTATCCCAATATCATATAAATCAATAACAACTTATAAATAAACTTTTGAAACGAGTTTTACCTGAGCCTATAAAATACGGCTACAAATAACTCCGAATCAAAACTCGTTGTTTTCAACCTCCGGTTATGTCGAAACGTTCCCCTCGTCTCTAGGAGTGCAAATATGATCTCTGTTTATTTATCCGAGGAAAAATGAATACCGAATCGCCGCCGAAAGTTAAACGAACTAAAACTAATTTTCTTTCTTGATTTTTTTTCTTTTCTTTCTCTCGGGCGAAACACACTCACACATAACCAATCTGTTTTCCTTTTCTTACTTCAATGTTAAGTAATAGAATTAATTGAAAACTTTCAAATATAACCCTGGAGTTTCCATAAAGAAAATATTAGCCTAAAATTGAAAATTGTTTACAAAAGTAGTCCTTTGACCAAACTTATAATAACTTAAGTTCTTTACTTAAATCTTCTTACAAATATAGTCTTAATATTTTCGGGTCGTTACAACTTAGTTCCTTTAGGATCCGTTTTGCTGTCACTGTACTTTATTTATTTCGTATTATGTAAAACCTTGTATCTTGAAATTTCTATTTAATTCGATGATGTTTTGTTATTATAAATGTTGTAACCTTGTGACCTCTGATACTATTGAAACTGTCCGCACCTTTGGTTTCCGCCTGAGCTAGGTGTGACAGAGATTGGTATTAGAGCCGATGGTTATTGTGAACTAAATGGCCTATTTCGTGAATCATTTACACTATGACCGTAGGCTTTAAAACGATTTCTCTGATTTACTTATGTGCGCACTTCCTTATTTGGGCCTTTATGTGTTTGCTTTTGCCTTTGTATGCTGTAGCTTCATTTTTATACGTTTGGCCTAATTATTTTCGGTCGCACACTTTTACTTATTCCGTTTTTACGTTCTTAGACGATGTCGCCTAAGAAGGCTGCGACTGCGAGGAAGTCAACGAGACGAGGTCGCCCTGCCAATACGAGATCGAGTGGTGCGAGTCCGAGCGGTACGACTCCGAGCACTGCAACTCCAGACTTTAGTCAGATGTTCGCCGAGCACATGGCTGCATCGATGCCCGACATCGTAGTGCAACTTAAGGAGACTTTTCTTCAGGGCATCGGGGGATCTATTCCTTCAGGAGGAGCGAGTTCGGGCTTATCAGATGACGAGCTAGACCAACTAGATGAACCATATTAACGAGACTAGGAATTTAAATGATTCCCCGTTAACAGTTTCAGACTCGAGAACTTTAATACGAAACAAACAATATAAACGTGACTCGGGATTACTAAAACTAATCAAAATAAAAACTTAGCTTTCTCTGTTTAATTAAATTAATTGTGATTATACAAAACGTAAATCATTTGAAAACTAGACATAGAAGCTCAACATTACGCTAAAGTGAAATTCCTAACATGTCTTGCAAGTGTTTGATATACAAAAGTTCACCAAAAGTTTTCCATCTCAAGTAATCACATATAAGTATTAAAGTTTCAAAATTCAGGTTAAATAAAAGTTAACAAGTAATGACAGGCATCTAGAGAGAACGTTGACTAATCGGGAAAAAAATTATGTTGACCGAGCGGATTTGGTGACGGTTGTCACAATATCCCCCAGTTAATAGAATTTCGTCCCGAAATTCATGAGATAAGATACGAAGCAAATGTCATCGAATACGAAATAACGTAAAAGAAATGTTAGTTTCTGTAAAGAAATGTACCCGTTGATGTGTAAAATATAGTCTTAAAATTAACCTACTATTTAACGCAATTACACACTTCTAGGCAGTGGACCTATCCGTATATAATATAGTTTAAAAGCAAGTAAAGGTTCGTTCGCAGGGACTAATTTGTTTTAATATTTCGAATAAATAATACTGAGTATTTGTGGGGGTTTTTTATCGTAACAAAAGATTGCAAATAATTAAGAAAAAGTGATGATTAATTAAAATCGAACGAAAGAGTAATTGATTAAATCAAATAAAGAGAATATATGCTTGTTTGACACTTCACCTATTTTCCGTTAATTTTACGAGATCGATTGTTTTTCCAACTTCTAAGATATAATAAAAGTCCTTCCGAATCTTTTACTAACTTTAATTATCTCTAATTACACCGTTCCTTCCGAATACAGTTATAACTATTAATAATCAAGCAATAAGTAACAAGCCTGTTTTTAGTGATTTAAACTTATAGAGTTTCCTTCCGAATAACTCCTCTAATTATCAAGTCCTTCCGAATCTTAATACTTAGACCTACTCACTTAAATTTAATTACCTAAGTTGTTATTACTAAGTCCTTCCGAATCTTAATAATTTTAAATCGATTATAGACCGACCGATTACTTCATATAACTTGTTAAATCTATCTAGATTCCTTCCGAATACCTAGAATATTGATTAGTCAAATTATATATAAACAACTCTAATAATATACTAAAATTTAAGCAAATAAGGATCAACGGTTAAACACAAAAACATAAACAATCGAAAACGTTAAATAAACTTCAAATAGGATCCGTTGTTCAAACAAGCATAACGAGAATTTAGCAACTCATGATCAAGTCTAAAACATCAAATAAATTGTTAGAAAGCATTCTGG
Source organism: Senecio squalidus (assembly GCA_910822075.1). Taxonomy (NCBI): domain Eukaryota; kingdom Viridiplantae; phylum Streptophyta; class Magnoliopsida; order Asterales; family Asteraceae; genus Senecio; species Senecio squalidus. The sequence goes on from CAJVGC010000282.1 coordinate 10,792, forward strand.
AAAATAGTTTAAAACTAAAAAGAAACAAACGGAGAGTTTTGTCGAACGTGTCGTAATCGCCGATTGCCGAAAAAGTGATCTTCCTTGCCTTAATCCTTGCTTCTAAACGTAATACCAGCTCCAGAGACTTGAAAATAATAATGGGATCAATTTCTGGACGGATTTGGTCTTGTATTTATAGGCAAAATCAAGATGGAAAACGTATTCGACTAGAACTCAAATTTCTTGTAATTATCCAGATAGGTGCGCAGCACCATGTCCCTAGGTGCGCAGCACCGAGCATTTTTTCCCATATTCTAATTTTTGCAAAATGTAGCTATCTCTTTCTTCTTCATTCTCCAATTTGAATCACCTAAATCGGACATCGTATGAAGAAGTTATGATCAAAACGGTGGAGGTGCTACTGCGACGTTCTCTTCGTCAGAAATCACTATTTTTCGTCTTTTAAGCTCATTTCTTCCACCATTTCCACTTCCCGATCATGTAAACCTGTAAAATAGATAAAAACACTTTTCCACACGATTAAATGTAAAAACCTATCCTATCCATCATGTTTACTATGAAAACCGACCAAATATCGCATAGAAATATCTATATAAATATGCGATATCAAATCCCCCCAAACTTGCCTTTTTGCTTGCCCTCAAGCAAAAACTGTTTTAAAATTAATTATCAAAGCCAAAATTAAACATAACCAAACTCCTCACGATTTTTATTGGAAGTAAAATCACACAGTCTCTCAAACTAATCTAAAAGGGTGCGTAAAATATCTCTGTAGAATCGCTCAATTGCTCAGTCATGGTGAATATTCTATCATAGGCTTGATAAAGTATCAAATCTCCACCACTAGAGTCTAGGTACAACTAAACGGAGACTTTTATTCGGGTTATAATGTATAGGAAAAGTCATGTGAAAATATATAATATGGAGTGTAAATGGGTTAAATAAAATAATACAAAAAGCTTAGATTAAATCCGAACTAACTAAAATCTTTCACGAACAGGATTGCTCAATTTTTCTTTAACTTATACTTTCTTCTCCGAATATACAAATCTCGTATATAATACACAAAATACACTATTTCTCTTAAACTATACAACTAATTTTTTTTCGCTTTTCTGTTTTTTTCGAATTTTTTTTTTCTTTCAGCCTAGTACATGCCTTACAAAATAAATTTTTTCTCGTGGTAAGTACATATGCTCAAAAGGCTAATAATCACTATATATATTTTTTTTCTCAACTATTTCTCCAAATACAAAATAATACAAGGCAATAATAATATAACTTTTTTTTCATGCCTTAATAACTCTAACTTTCCAACTCATATACAATAGCAATCAAAAACTAAGTTCGGATCTAATCTAAAAAATGAAACGAAAATAAGGCGAGTGTACAAAATATATAGTAGAGTTTAGAAACGAAAAAGTTAAGGCGCAAAGTGGTTTACTAGGGTTTCTAACACTAAAAGTAAGTGTTACAAGGGTTAAGCGGAAAATATATATAAAAAAAACGAAAAATGGCTAACAAATGGTTTAATCCTAATTGCCCCTATCATTGTACCAAATCACACTAAGTTACCCTAATGCAATTTCTCATATGTGGTCTCGAAATGTATAACAATGTCAAGTTCTAAAGTCATCCCATCGGCACACTCAAAGAAATGAAAAAGTAGCATTAAAAATAAATGCTTTCAATAGGCTCAAATTCTCACTATTTTTCTGAGTGGGGTAATGTGACAACCGTCTAAATTTCAGGTGATTCTCATTTACTTAATCGGTTCAAAACTCTAGTTCTCTTTTATCGTGTTCATAATGTTCGGGTTCATTCTATTGTACTTTTAGATTTGTCGGAACAAATGTCGGAATCAAAAATATAAATCCTAACACCAAATAATCAATACAAGAACTTGACTAAGTTCATAACGGTAACTAAAATGATTCTAGTCCTTAACTAATTATAACGGAAAACTTAAAACGTCAAAAGCTGGATTTTTCAATTCAGCCGGCGGCTGAATATAGCCAGCCGGCGGCTGAATCAAGCTGTCCAGCTAGATGATGACTCATTTTTGCATGTCTCACGATTGGGCAACGATTTTTACTCGATTGTTGGACAGTATTTACTGCATTGTAGTCTCCCTAGGCCAGAAACATCACCCCTTAGCCACTTTCATTTCATTTTTGAATCAAAAACACAAAACACACACACACTCAACACTCTCTCTATTTCCTCTCAAGAACACAACACCAAAACAGGAACTAAACACCAAAAATCAGTCCATAAACATCATTATATCAACCATCTAATCCACAAAAATCGTTCTAAGATCAAAGGGTATTAAAAGGAAAAGGTTTAAATCGGGTTTCCAAGTCATTTTTGGAGCTAAATCTTGTTCAAACCATCACATCTTTATTCTCTTCGGTATAACACTCTCTTTTTACTACTTTTATACTTATCTTCACTTGCATGTTCGATCCATAACCTGAAAATACGTTTTCATAAACTTTCAAAACGTTTTCTTGTTTAAAAACGAGTTTTTATGTTAGATCTATATATTCAACATGTAAATCTAAAAGAAAATAATGTTTTTACCCCAAAAATACATATGTTTAAGTTATATCAGTTTGCATGTAAAATCTAACCGTTCAATAAGCTTAAAAACGAAGAAACAAGCAACTTTGAAACTGGCCGAAGCCTTTTGGCCGGCGGCTGAAGGATTTCAGCCGACGGCTAAAGGTCAGCCGGCGGCTGTTTTCATTCAGCCGCCGCCAGAATACCCCTGTCCACTATTTTTGTCGTTTTAAAGGTCGTAAACGTGATTTTAAGCTGAAATAAATTATCACAGATTATATACATGTTAATGAGCTACTGTTTTGACATATTATATTGTTGGAAAAGCTTTTTGGACTTGAAACATGTGTATTGTTGATTTAAACGTTTTATTGTGAATAGTAAAGCGGGAAAGTGTTTTGAAAATGGACATAATTTTTAGAGCGCGGAAGCGCTGCCCAATTTTCACCGTATATAACATTCCAAATTCAGAAACTTAATAACTTCGAGACTTACACACACTAACTTGGAACTTTGACACTTTTGGTACATAATTGGACATTTCGGACTATAAAACGTACATGAACATACAAACCTTATAAACTTTCCGTAATAACCTTTTTGGGACAGAATCTAAGTATACTAAATTGAGATTTAAAAATGTTAAATTGAAACTTAACATAACTCAATAAAACTTATACAACTTTCCGGTGTTCTAGGTCGTTTGTGATTCCCGACGCGTTTCGCTCTCTTCGTGCTAGTTCATATCTCTATCTCCGCAAACAGTGAGTTACAACCCCATTTGTTTTACTTTTGCACATTTAAACATTATTTGGGGGAAACATAAGATCATGCTTGTAACTTATAAACTATTTGCGAACCACTTGAAACTTTTGTGAACTTGTTCAAACATTGGAAACTTGGTACTTTCAAACTCGTGAAACTTTGCAACTATTGGAAACTTGTTCAAACTTTGAAACATTTTAAACTTTGGAACTATGGAACTTGTATAAACTTGGAACTTGCAACTATTATGCGTATTTGTGTTATTGCCTTAGCGGGTTAACTAAATTTAGGATACTTGTTAGCAACCAATCCTTGATGAATATATAAGCCCGTAAGGAACTTGGAACTTCTGGAACTTGGAACAATTGCCCGTTTTGGTATTGGAAACTTTATACACTATTAGCATTAGCCGTTAGTCATATGGGTATCGATACTTAGGAGCGGTCACTCCTTACTAAGGGTTAGCGTCCCAAGTACATATTACTACCACTCTTTGGCAACTTATTCAAACATTTTTGGGCTAGATCAGGACCATACAACCGGCTTAGTGTATACTTACTACTTATGTAATGCCAAGAGATTGATACGAGTTACTATTTAGTTAAACACATATCCCATACGCATATACACACTTTTAGCGCTTGGTTTCCGCTGCAACTTCACTTTACGCGTTTATTTATTATTAAATTTACCTGCGTACATACAAACTTTTACTATTTACACATATGTTCAAACGTCGACTCGATCTTTTACTCATTACGTCAATATATGTTTTGGCAACTTACTATTTTTGGCAACTTTCTATCTTTGGAAACTTTATCGAAACTCTAAACTGTAACTCACTCACTACTTTATGTAGTTGACACTTTATCTTATGTTTCAGGAAATTAATGTAAGTGTTCAGAATGCATGGCAAAGGAGGGTCGATATGGTCACGTGAGGCGCTATTTGGGAAAAGACCTTCATATTTTGGGAATTTGTTTTGGAACATTTGTACTTGTACTTTATTTTAAACTTATGAACTGCTTGGTTGTTGAATCTCGAAACATTTATTTTTAATCGAAATGACTTGAATCGTTTATATTTGCTCATGACCGTGTAATGATATTCCAGCTCTCACATTCCGTGTTTCCGCTATAGCGGGGTGTGACAGGTAAAAAATGCGTCTGGTTATGCTTAAAGTTTAAGGTATTACCGACTAAACACGTTATATTTTTTTTGGTTTTTTTAATTTTTTCGACTTTTTTGTATTTTTTTTTTCTGACTCAAAAATGTACAAAAATAACACAATTCAACACGATGGAAACTAAGCTAAGGGTCGAAAAATAAAATGTAAAATTTCCCGATGACCCCCCCAAACTTAAGTAACACATTGTCCCTAATGTGTTTACGACTAAAAACTAAGGGAAATTATACAAAAAACTAATAAGAAAGAGAATATACAAAAATAAGAAAAGAAGAAAATAGAACCCGGTTGTAGATATCGAATATTTTTCTTGTGAAAATGATTTACTGATCTGAATGCTAGTCCCAAAACCGGTTGTTAAACTTACTTCAAATCTATAAAAAAAACTAAAAGAGAAAAACTAAAAACAAATATTAAAAACACAAAAGAAAAAAAATGAATAAATTACAAATTACAAATTACGACGGAATAAAAAATAGTAGACTATTTTTTTAAAGTCTAATAGAGGAAAAAGGTAAAAAATAACTTTACAAAAAAAAATACTGTCACGCCCCGCTAAAGCGGAAACACGGAATGTGAAGAGCTGGAAAATCTTCACACAGGCCATATAAAACATAACGGTAATCAAGTCATTAATTAAGAGTAAAAGTGTTTACAAATCCATTCAAACGACCAAGACACAATAATTTAGTACATTGTTACACAATTAAAAAGTTTCATTAAAATTTCCCAAACAAATGGCCAAGTCTTTTCCCAAAGAGGTTCTCACACGACCGCCTTGACCCATCCATGCAATGCACATCATGCTTACACTAATTTCCTGAAACATAAGATAAAGTGTCAACTACGAAGGTAGTGAGTGAGTTACAGTTTAAATAGTCGACAAAAATATAAGTAAAGTATATAACAGTAAAGATTCCAAAAAGGAGATTAGCGGAGAAAAGTCGCTTATAGTTTATATACTTTAAAGTCCAAGTAATGGGCGGACTGGTGCCCTAAGTTTGTAAAGACCAAATATAGTCACATTTTGTCAAATAGTAGAAGCGTATATCAATCGCTTAAAAGTTTATAAGTTTATGCGTAAGCAACTAATTAGATTTTCTTGTATCAACCTCTTGGCATCTATAACTTAAGTGTTCACACTAATCCGATTATCCAACCGTGAACGGCCCCAACTTTCCGCTTCTCTAACGGAAAGTTATTCAAAACTTAGTAATATGTACTTAGACTGCCATCTAAGCAAGGAACGGTTCTTTCCTAAGTATCGATACCCATAATTACTATACGGCTAAGTAGTTAATAGTGTGAAAGTCTAAGTCTAAACTAGTCGGGCACTAAGTAAATTTTGTTTGTAAAATAAAGAGAGTCGTACGTCCATCACTTAAGATCGTGTTATAGTTCCTTCAAGGGTTGGTACGTATACAAGCATCAATAATCAGTTTAGTCAAAAGAGAGCGACCAATAAGTCTAAGTAAAGTCAAATAAATTACGCATAAGAGTTAAAATAGTCGTTCAAATAAGTCCAAGTACGTTCCAAAAGTCAAAGTTTAATAAGTCAAAAGTCAAAGTTTAATAAGTCAAAAGTCAAAGTTTAATAAGTCAAAAGTCAAAGTTTAATAAGTCAAAAGTCAAAGTTTGATATATTGCAATTTGTTTTATAAGGCTTAAAATGCAATTAATCTTATATTTCCCCCAAATTCATGTAAAATATATAAAACAAGGGGTTGTAACTCACGGATTGCGATGAGAACGAGAACTCGAAAACTCGGTCGGAATATGTGAGCCGGGAATCACGGATTGCCTATTAATACCAAGATAGTTTAATTAGTCGTTATATTATTATGTTCTTATATAATAACATAGATAAGCTTTATTAAATTTAAGTGTCAAGGTTAAGTATAGTTAAAAATAGTCCGAAAAGGTAATTGTCACGTTTTTGTCCAAAGTCCGATTTAACATTTTCGTTCATTATATCTTAAGTGCTTTTGCTCGCTGAAGTGATTTACAATTTCTAAGGAAATTTGGGCAGCGCTTTCGCGCCCAAATTTCATACCCAAAATTGTACCATCACTTCCGCTCACAAATCACCTAAAACACAATATCATGTATATTATAGCACAAAATAGTCCAAATAGTTCAATATAAGTCACCATTATTATTAGTTTGGTTTATCTCAGTCCCGTAATAATGTTAGAATAAGTACAGAACGTATACATAAGTTTTAAACGGACAAAACGACGATTTTTGGGAAGAACAGCAACCCGGTGCGCGGCACCTGTCAGGGGGTGCGGCGCACCTCCTTGCTGTTCTTCACCGTTTTGTGATTTCTTTGCTAAAAACGTCTTTTTACCCATAGATTTCGACATGAAACTGGTTTAAACTCATTAAAACATCTTTTTAACAGTTTATAAAACATTTTTGGTCACAAATCCGTGGATCTAAAGGTTATTTCGGTTAAAAACGTTTTTGACCATAAAAGTCATAGATTTGTGTAAAAATACATTTTCAACCGTTAGATCTTACATGCAATTGAATATTTGTATAGAGATAGTAAAAATAAAGAAATCTACCGAAGGAAAAGCTTGGATGATGAGTTTTGGTCGGATTTTAGCTCCCAAAAATCCTTACAAGACTAGTCCTTTTTCAAAATAACGACACCCCCTTGCTTCTCAAGATGTAAGGAACGATTTGTATGGATTGAAAAGGTGTTTAAGTCACTGGAAATCACTGGAACAAGTGGTTTTTCTTGAGAGCAAGTTGAGAGAGAATAAGTGTGTGTGTGGGTTTTTCTATTTTGTAAAATGAAAATGAAATGGAAAAGAATAGGTGATGATAATCTGCTCTTGGGACTGTTAATTTGCAGTAAAAGGGTCGTTTTTAATTGGTTGGTTTGGGTGGTGGTTGTGTAAAAACGAGGCAGGGACTAAAATTGTAATTATTTGAATTCTGGCGTGAGGTGCTGCGCACCTCATCACTAGGTGCGGCGCACCGGGGCATTTTTCAGCCTTTTTCAGATTTTTCGTTTTTACGTTATTGCTTCGTTGGACCTTTTTGTTAATTGAAAGTTCTTAATTATGATAAGTTATGAACTTAGGAAAGTTCAATAGGTGTTTTCTTGGTATTAGGACTTATAAATTTGATTCCGGAAGTTATTCCGACACTAGTTCCGGCAAAGCACAGACTCAAAAGTTACGAACTAGGATAAAGCGAACGCGATAAAAGAGTAACTAACGTTTCAAACCGATTTAATAATTGAACAAGTACCTGAATTTTGACGGTTGTCACATTCTCCCCGGGTTGAAAGAAATTTCGTCCCGAAATTTAGTGCGTCCTATCCGGAAGAAGAGTTCTCGAACAGATGTGGATACTTCCGACGGAACTGGTCTTCACGCTCCCATGTGAATTCATGACCACGTCGAGAATTCCACCGAACCTTGATTATCGGGATACGGCTCTGCCTAAGTTGTTTGACCTCGCGGTCGACAACTTCGAGCGGTTCCTCGATGAAGTTTAGCTTGCTGTCGATTTTGACCTCGTCAAGAGGAATGACGATGGTCTCATCAGACATACACTTTTTCAGGTGTGAGACATGGAACACGTTATGAACATTCGCGAGAGCCTGAGGAAGTTGAAGACGATAAGCAACGGGACCAATACGCTCAATGACTTCAAATGGACCGGTGTACCTTGGACTCAGTATACCGCGCTTTCCGAAGCGGACTACCCCTTTCCAGGGCGATACTTTGAGGAGTACGCGGTCGCCCACTTGGAACTCGAGGGGTTTCCTTCGGTTATCAGCGTAGCTCTTCTGTCGGGTACGGGACGTCTTCAGTCGTTAACGAATAGTGGTGATCTTGTCGATAGTCGCCTGGACGATATCGAGTCTTGTAAGTTGTCGGTCGCCAGCCTCTAGCCAGCAGAGTGGTGACCGGCACTTACGCCCATAGAGAGCCTCGAATGGCGCACACTTGATGCTGGCATGGTAGCTGTTGTTATAGGAGAACTCGACCAAGGGGAGGTGAGTGTCCCAACTTCCTCCGAAGTCTACTACACATGCTCTCAGCATGTCCTCGAGTGTTTGGATCGTCCTTTCACTCTGGCCGTCAGTCTGAGGGTGATACGCCGTGCTGAGGTCTAATTGAGTACCTAAGGATTTCTTTAGAACGTTCCAGAAACGGGAGGTGAATCGACTGTCCCTATCGGAGATGATGAAGAGTGGGGTTCCATGACGAGAGACGATCTCGTTGATGTAGACTTGAGCGAGCTTCTCCATCGAATGATTTTCTCGAATTGGCAAGAAATGAGCGGATTTGGTCAGACGGTCCACGATTAACCAAATCGTGTCGTTACCCTTAGTCGTACGGGGCAACTTGGTGATGAAGTCCATAGAAATATGCTCCCATTTCCACATGGGAATTTCCGGTTGTTGAAGTAATCCTGAAGGCTTTTGGTATTCCGCCTTGACCTTGGAGCAAGTGAGGCACTTGGCTACATACAAGGCGATATCTTTCTTCATGCCCGGCCACCAGTAGTACTCTCGGAGGTCCTTGTACAACTTGTCTGATCCCGGATGGATGGAATACCTAGATCGGTGGCCCTCGTCCAAAATGAGTTTGCGAAGATCCTCAGATCTTGGAATCCATGCTCGACCTTTGAAGTAGTAGATCACGTCCGACTTGCGTTCGAATTCTATCTCGTGATTATGAAGCGTCTCGACCTTAATGTTCTCTGGCTTTAACGCCTCATGCTGCGCGTTTGCGATCTTCGTGCGAAGGCTCGTCTGAACTTGCATACCCAATGCTCGAACTCGAGATGGCTTTACCCTTTCCTTCCTACTCAGGGCATCTGCTACTATGTTTGCTTTGCCCGGGAGGTATTTGATCTAGCAATCGTAGTCGCTTAGCAATTCTATCCATCTACGTTGTCTCATGTTGAGCATTTTCTGATCTAAGATGTGTTGAAGGCTCTTATGGTCGGTGAAGACCGTACACTTAGTACCGTACAGGTAGTGCCTCCAGATTTTCAAAGCAAACACGACGGCTCCCAATTCTAAGTCGTGCGTAGTGTAGTTCTGCTCGTGGATCTTCAGCTGCCTAGAAGCGTAAGCGATAACCTTGTCCTTCTGCATTAGGACGCACCGAAGTCCTTGGTGGGAGGCATCGCAAAACACTACGAAGTCGTCCGTGCCCTCTGGCAGAGATAGAATTGGTGCGTGACATAATTGGTACTTGAGTTTTTGGAAAGAATCCTCCTTTCCCCAGATAAAGTCCTTATCTTTCTGGGTGAGCTCGGTGAGGGGTTTTGCGATTTTTGAGAAATTCTCAATGAATCTTCGGTAATAACCTGCCAATCCTAGGAACTGACGGATTTCCGTCGGGGTTGTCGGAGCTTGCCATTTCTCAATCGCTTCGATTTTGGCTGGATCCACATGAATCCCTTCTTGGTTTACCACATGACCAAGGAAATTTACCTCTCGGAGCCAAAATTCACACTTCGAGAATTTGGCGTACAACTTCTGTTCTCGGAGGAGTTCTAAAATGAGCTTAAGGTGCTTCGCGTGATCTTCCTTGTTCCTCGAGTAGATGAGAATGTCGTCTATGAATACGATCACGAATTTGTCTAGGTATGGCCTACACACTCTGTTCATCAAATCCATGAACACTGCCGGTGCGTTGGTCAGACCAAAAGGCATGACAAGGAATTCGTAATGGCCGTATCGGGTGCGAAAAGCGGTTTTCGGGATATCAGACTCACACGAACCTGGTGATAACCTGAACGGAGGTCGATCTTGGAGAAGTAGGTTGCACCCTGCAACTGGTCAAAGAGGTCATCTATCCGGAAGAGGGTATCGGTTCTTGACGGTCAGCTTGTTCAGCTCTCGATAGTCTATGCACATGCGGAAGGATCCGTCTTTCTTTTTGACGAAGAGGATAGGGGCTCCCCAGGGGGACGAACTTGGACGAATAAGACCATGGTCTAGGAGTTCCTGCAACTGTTTCGACAGTTCTAGCATTTCGGGTGGTGCCAGACGGTACGGTGTCTTGGCAACCGGTGCTGCGCCAGGAATGAGGTCTATTCGGAATTCCACTTGTCGTTTGGGTGGCAGTCCTGGCAAATCCTCGGGAAAGACCTCGGGATGATCCTTGACCACTGGAATATCTTGGAGTCGAATCTCAGAAGGTTTACGCTCGACGACATGGGCAAGGAATGCGTCATAGTTCCTCTGAAGGTACTTGCGCATTTTGATGGAAGATACGATGCGGAGTTGTCGTCCAGGCTTGTCTCCCTGAACGACGGGAGTCTCTTTTTCCGAAAGAGGGATACGAATAAGCTTATCGAAACAAATGATTTCTGCTCGAAATCGAGATAGCCAGTCCATCCCAACGATAATGTCAAAACTTGAAAGCTCGATAGGAATTAGATCAATGGGGAAAGTTTTGTCAGATAGGCATAGTGAACATCCTAGGATTATGTCCTTAGCTTCAAATTCTTGGCCGTTAGCATATTCAACGGTAAAACTATCCTTAAGAACTTCAGATTCTAATTCTATGAGGGGTCTAAATTCTAAGGAAATGAAACTTCTTTCGGCTCCTGAGTCGAATAGTACGGAAGCAAAATGGTTGTTGAGGGAAAACGTACCGGTAACTGCGTTGGGGTCCTAACGTGCTTCCTCAGCCGTTAGTCCGAAAGCGCGACCCCTACCCTGCCCTCCTTGATTCTGTGGAGTCCAATTGAGCTTAGGGCAGGTATTGCGGAGATGCTGGTCGCTTCTGCACTCATAGCATGACCGTTTCGTGGCTGGAGCAGTTGTCTTGTCAGGGCAGTACTTGGCAAAGTGTCACACCCCGCTAAAGCGGAAACACGGGATGTGAAGAGCAACGAGATCATCACACGAGTTATAATAAAAACATACGGTTTCAAGTCATTTCGAATAAAAGCATAAGTTTACAGTTTGAAAACAACCAAGTATTTTACGAGTACATAACATAAATACAACGTAAATTGTTCAACAAAATTCCCCAAATATTATTAAAATAGGTCTTCTCCCAATTCATGACTTCACGTGACATTCCATGACCCATCCAACTATTGCACTTCGTGACTTACACTTGATTTCCTGAAACAAGAGATAAAGTGTCAACTACAATAACGTAGTGAGTGAGTTACAGTTTTCTAGTCCTCGACTAAAAAGGTTTAGAGCTAAGTATATCTATACTTAGTAGTTTCTAAAAGTAGAATAAGACTTAAAGAATAGTTCGAACCAAAACAGTTGATTAAAAGATAGATGCGGAAGTCGTATAACTCTATACGCGCATAATAAGTAAACTGTGATTGAATTCATGTATAACGACTACTTGGCATAATATAACTTAAGTGTTCACACTAAACCGAATTTCTAACCGTGTCGCCTCTTACCCCGACTACAACGGGGAGTCATTTCTGATTGAGTAATATGTGCTTAAGCTGCCGCCTAAGCAAGGAACGGTTATTTCCTAGGTATCGATACCCATAATTACTAAACGGCTTAACAAAGCTAATAGTGTGTTGTGAAAATTAGGCACTGATGTTATTTTTAAACTAGTAGTAGTCACTTATGGTTAGTTATATTCCTCAAGAGTCATGGTAGTTATACACTCAATCAAAGTACATATGAGTGCCGAGAGTGGCATTAAATGAGTTTAATATAGTTTTGAATCAAGAGCCAAATAAAGGTGGCGAACCATTAGTTTATCATAGGCCAATCGGCCATAAAACTAATTAAGCCTAAGTTTGTCAAAAATGTTCAATAGAGTTCATAACAGTTCATTTAGATCTCTTGTTTCCCCCAAAAGATAATTGAAAACAGTAAATAAGTGGGGATGTAACTCACGGTTTGCAAAGATGAGCTACGCGTGCAAGGAGTAATCGAGACGGACCGGAATCACGGGAATCCTAATGAAAATACCAAGATTTAATGAGTGTTAATGTTTATGTGTTTATATGTTAAGTGTCGGGTTTAGGTCTATAGAAAATTGGGCAGCGCTTCCGCGCCAAAATCATTACTTCCAAAATTTGTACACTTTCCCGCTTAACCAATTCACTAACCATGTTTCATATTATTCCAAGACAATGACATATACAATTTGCTCATTTAGTCCATTTATAGGTGAGTTATCTTTATTACAGGTTATGGGCATAAATCTCAGTTCCGAACATAAGTTTAGATAACACATTTAGAGTTACGATTGAAAACGGTTTAAACTTAGTAAATGTGCAGTCTGTCAGCAGCATGACCGCGCCGCGGTGGGAGGACTGCGCCGCGGTCAGAGGTTTTACCCTGACCGCGCCGCGGTGAAGCGACTGCGCCGCGGTCACTGTGACAGGTTCTTGGTCAAGTTCGTTTTTGAAGAAATTTGATGTTTTTGAGTTAGATTTTGACATGCAACCAGATATAAGCTTAGATTTTGACATGCAACCAGATATAACCAGAATGATTGCGCTCTGTAGGGTTTGAGGTTCAGCAGAGAGAACATTTCCCCAGATCTCGGGAACTAGACCAGAAACGTAACGGTCAATGCGGTTTTCCTCGGGGGTTACAAGTCTCGGAACTAGTCGGGACAGTTCATGAAATCGGGTGGTGTACCCCTCGATGTCATTCCCAACCATCATGAGGTTCCACAGTTCCGCCTCAAGCTTCTTGATTTCTCCCTTAGGGCAGTACTCAGCAATCAGAAGATTTTTGAATTGCTCCCAGGAGAGAGCATAGGCGGTGACACGCCCTCTGGTCCGAACTACGTTGTTCCACCATGATAAAGCCTTCCCATGTAGTACGCATGAGGCGTACTCTACCTTGTCGGCCTCGGCACACTTGCTAATGTGCAAGACTGATTCGATGCTCTCGAACCAGGACACAAGTCCTACGGCTCCAGAAGTGTCGTGGAACTCTTTGGGCTTGCATGCCATGAAGCTTTTGTAAGTACAAGCGGGAGGGTTTTGGTGCTGGTGATGATTTTGGTTTTGGTGGTTGTTGTTGTTGTTCTGGTTTTGGTTGTTGTTCTGATCCTGGTTGTTGTCTTGATTCTGGTTGTTGTTCTGTTGTTGTCGATGGTGGTTGTTGACGTTGGCATTGATTCCCGCCGTGATCTGAGCGATCATGTTGGGCATCGCTGCATTCAACTGCTCAGCGATGATACTGGCGTTGGTTCGGGGTGCCATGATTCTACAACAGACAACAGACAACAGATTCAGTTTAGATCGCACGATTAGAGTATGATAAGAGTATAATTCAATGTATAAGACAACAATTCCACAAGAGTAAAATAATAGTACAGATAGAACACGCACGACAGAGATTCGAGAAATTCACACAACAAGATTTACACGCAAGAGATACAATTCAATAATAACTAAAGATTCACACGACAATAGCACAAATAGATAATAAGATAGAATTTCCATTC
>CAJVGC010000283.1:0-24145 GCA_910822075.1 Senecio squalidus
GATCGAGAAACATTTTCGACCTATCTACTTCGCCAGTAAAACACTGAACGAAGCCCAACAGAATTACACCACTACGGAAAAGAACTTTTAGCTGTCGTATTTGCTTTTGATAAATTCCGCTCATATTTAGTGATGAGCAAAACAATTGTTTTCACGGATCATTCTGCTTTAAAATTCTTATTTTCTAAATTAGATGCTAAACCTAGATTAATTCGTTGGATTTTATTGTTGCAGGAATTTGACATCGAGATCAAGGACAAGAAAGGGGCTGAAAATGTAGCTGCAGACCATTTGAGCCGATTGGAGAACCCAAGTTTGGGGGAGTTGAAGGAAGAGGACATCAATGACACTTTTCCGGGGGAGATGCTAGCCAGTATTAGTAACACAGACGGCGATACCCCATGGTTCGCGGACATTGCGAACTATCTAGCCGGAAAAGTCGTAAACAAAGACCTAACCTATCAACAGAGGCAGAAAGTGATCTCGGATGCAAAGTACTACTACTGGGACTCGCCATACTTGTTTCGTAGATGTGCTGATGGAATAGTGCGCCGATGTGTATACGGAGAAGAAACTCGAAAGATTTTGGACGAATGCCATCATGGACCCACCGGAGGACATTACGGACCAACGGTCACTGGGAAAAAGGTTTATGATGCAGGTTTCTATTGGCCAACAATTTCAGGGAGGCCTATACACTCGTGAACACCTGTGATGCATGCCAACGCCAAGGGAATATTACGAAGCGGGACGAAATGCCACAGCAAGGGATCCAAGTTTGTGAAGTTTTCGATATCTGGGGAATCGACTTTATGGGCCCTTTCAAACCCTCAAACAGAAATATTTACATTCTAGTTGCTGTAGATTATGTTTCTAATGGGTTGAAGCTAAGGCATTACCGACTAACAACGCTAACGTGGTTGTTGATTTTCTTAAAAGTTTGTTTTGCAGGTTTGGAGTGCCAAAGGCATTAATCAGTGATCGAGGAAGCCACTTCGCCAGCTCAGCTTGCAAGAGTTTTGAAAAGATATGGAGTAAATCACCGGTTTGCGACTTCGTATCATCCTCAAACGAGCGGGCAAGTGGAAAATACAAACCGCGCACTCAAAAGAATTTTGGAAAAGACGGTCAACAACAATCCCAATATATGGTCAAAGAAACTGGAGGACGCACTGTGGGCATTCAGAACGGCATACAAAACGCCAATTGGAACCACCCCGTATCGACTACTCTACGGGAAATCATGCCACCTTCCGGTCGAAATCGAACATAAGGCGTATTGGGCATTGAAGCACTGCAACATTGATATGGATTTAGCGAGAGATTTGCGGATCCTACAACTCCACGAAATGGACGAGTTACGGTTACAGGCCTACGAAAGTTCCCGCCTTTACAAGGAGAGAACTAAGGAGTTCCATGACCGAAAAATTCGTAGGAAAGAGTTCAAGGCGGGCGATAAAGTACTTTTATTTCAATCTAAGTACAAATTCAAGGCTCCTAAATTACGCTCGAAGTGGACAGGACCGTACACCGTCAAACAAGCTTATGCTTCCGGCTATGTCGAGTTGTGGAAAGAAGGCGGAGAGCCATTCATCGTCTCTGGGCAACGAGTCAAACTATACCACGAAGAAGATGATGAAAACGGAATGATGATCGAGGATGGTTTCTATACCATCAACGCCTAATAAAGAGGCATATCGAGTCAAGCTAACGACTCGGTCGAAAAATTAGCGCTTCTCGGGAGGCAACCCGGTTTTTTTTTATAGATTTGAAGTAAGTTCAACAACCGGTTTTGGGACTAGCATTCAGATCAGTAAAGCATTTTCACAAGAAATATTCGATATCTACAACCGGGTTCTATTTTCTTCTTTTCTTATTTTTGTATATTATTTTTCTTTTTAGATTTTATTTTTGTAGCAATTTCCCTTAGTTTTGAGTCGTAAACACATTAGGGACAATTGGGGGGGTCATCGGGAAATTTTACCTTTTATTTTTCGACCCTTAGCTTAGTTTCCATCGTGTTGAATTGTGTTATTGTTGTACATTTTTGAGTCAGAAAAAAAAAAACTAGAAAATCCAAAAAAATTGAAAAATTGAAAAAAGAAAAAAAAAAATATAACGTGTCTAGTCGGTAACTACCTTAAACTGTAAGCATAACCAGACGCATTTTTACCCCACTCGAGAAAATAGTGAGATTTTTGAGCCTATTGAAAGCATTTATTTTTAATGCTACGTTTTCATTTCTTTGAGTGTGCCGATGGGGATGACTTTAGAACTTGACATTGTTATACATTTCGAGACCACATATGAGCAATTGCATTAGGGTAACTTAGTGTGATTTGGTACAATGATAGGGGCATTTAGGATTAACCCATTTGTTAGCCTTTTCGTTTCTTTTTATATATTTTCCGCCTAACCCTTGTAACACTTATTTTTAGTGTTAGAAACTCTAGTTAAACCACTTTGCGCCTAAACCGTTTCGTTTCTAAACACTATTATATTATTTGTACACTCGCCTTATTTTCGTTTCTTTTTAGATTAAGTCCGAACTTAGATTATTGATTGCTATTATATATTAAGTGAAGTTGAAGCTTATTAAGGCATGGAAGAAAAGTACATATTATTATTGCCTTGTATTATTGTATTTGGAGAAATAGTAAAAAAAAAAAAATATATAGTGATTATTAGCCTTTTGAGCATGTGTACTTACCACGAGAAAAAAATTATTTTGTAAGGCATGTACTAGGCTGAAAGAAGAAAAAAAGTGAAAAAGAAAAAAATCGGAAAAACAGAAAAGCGAAAAAAAAAAATTAGTTGTAGATTTTAAGAGAAATAGTGTATTATGAGTCGTGTATTATATACGAAATTTGTGTATTTGGAGAAAACGTATAAGTTGAAGAGAAATTGAGCAATCCAGTACGTTAGAGATTATATTTAGTTCGGATTTAATCTAAGTTTTTTGTATATTTTTATTTAACCCATTTACACTCCATATTATATATTTTCACATGTCTTTACTTGTACGTTATAACCCGAATAAAAGTCCCCGTTTAGTTGTACCTAGACTCTAGTGGTGGAGATTTGATACATTATCAAGCCTATGATAGAATATTCACCATGACTGAGCAATTGAGCGATTCTACAGAGATATTTTACACACCCTTTTAGATTAGTTTGAGAGATTGTGTGATTTTACTTCCCATAAAAATCGTGAGGTGTTTGGTTATGTTAATTTTTGGCTTTGACAATTACTTTTAAAACAGTTTTTGCTTGAGGGCAAGCAAAAAGGCAAGTTTGGGGGGATTTGATATCGCATATTTATATAGATATTTATATGCGATATTTGGTCATTTTCGTATTTAATCATGATGGACAGGATAGGATTTTTACATTTAATTGTGTGAAAAGTATTTTATTCAAGTGACAGGTTGAATATGATCGGAAAGTGGACATTTGGACGAAGAAATGCAAGTAATTGAAAGATAAAGATAAAGATAAAGATAAAGATAAAGATAAGGATAAAGATAAAGATAAAGATAAGAATAAAGATAAAGATAAGGATAAGGACAACATCATCTTTTAATAGATTTGTAATTCGACTCAAACACGAATTCTATCTAGTTTTTTCCTATAAATACAACCCTAAAACATCCAGAAAAATCATTCATTCCATTATTATTCTAAGTCTCTGGAGCTGGTTATTACGTTTAGAAGCAAGATTCAAGCTAGGAAGATCATATTTTCGGCTAACGGCGGTCACGACACGTTTTGTCGAATTCTTCGTTTGTTCTTTTCCTTTTTAGAATATTATTCCATTATTATTTCCATGACTTTATTTGCTTTTTCAGACTTGATCATGAGGAGCTAAACTTTCATTATGCTTGTTTGAATAACGGATCCTATTTGAAGTTTAATTAACGTTTTCGATTGTTTATGTTTTTGTGTTTAACCGTTGATCCTTATTTGCTTAAATTTTATTATATTATCAAAGTTTTTTATATATAATTTGACTAATCAATATTCTAGGTATTCGGGAGGAATCTAGATAGGATTAACAAGTTATATGAAGTAATCGGTCGGTCTATAACTGATTTGAAATTATTAAGATTCGGGAGGACTTAGTAATAACAACTAGGTAATTAAATTTAAGTGAGTAGGTCTAAGTATTAAGATTCGGAAGGACTTGATAGTTAGAGGAGTTATTCGGGAGGAAATTCTATAAGGTTAAATCACTAAAACGGGCTTGTTGCTTATTGCTTGATTGTTAATAATTATTACTGTATTCGGAAGGAATGGGGTAATTAGAGATAATTAAAGTTAGTTGTCACATCCCGCTAAAGCGGAAACACGGAATGTGAAGAGCAATAGCATTCGATACACAAGTTTATAATTCCACACCAAGTTGTATTAAAAGAACCATAACCTCAAAGGTTTACAAGTGTTTAAAACATCGTTTACATATCCAAAATACAAGATAAGTGTTCATAGCCAAGCCACCCGAACCCTTTCCCCTTTTCTTGAAGTCATCAGCCCAAAGCATAAGTATCGTCTCCAAAGCTTACTCATTTCCTGAAAATACGAGTCAAGTGTTAACTACGGGAGACGTAGTTAGTGAGCTACAAAGTTTAAGTATTCAAAGCGTTGACGCATAGCAATGCGTAAAGTATGTAATCAAGTTTCGACGC
This sequence comes from Senecio squalidus, assembly GCA_910822075.1. Lineage (NCBI taxonomy): Eukaryota > Viridiplantae > Streptophyta > Magnoliopsida > Asterales > Asteraceae > Senecio > Senecio squalidus. Next base: position 4,686 of record CAJVGC010000283.1, read on the forward strand.
ATAGCAATGCGTAAGAATGTAGCATTAAAATAGTTTTCGCATAACCATGCGTAAAATATAGTGTTCCAATAGTTGTCGCATAACCATGCGTAAAGTATAGTATTCAAAAGATTGACGCATAGCAATGCGTAAAGTTTAGTTTTCGTTTTCGTAGGCATTGACCACATAGCGCGACTATGTGACAATCCTAGTATTGCCCAATGATCGTTGCTAAGCCTAATGCCTACCAATTTAGTATTATGCACCATCGTTATAGGTCGTTGTGGTGAGGGTCAATTTACCCTAATAGCGCTATCCATATCTACTAACGGTCCTTTCCAAAGGGATTAATAGCAACTAATGTCCTTGGTAGTTTTCGGGAATTTTCAGTGGTTTCTCACGTCCATGTTGTACAAAGTCCGCAACATGACGATCGATTGTTTTAGTCATTGGCAATTATAGCTTTCGTGTCCTCGGCATTGTTGGCAAAACCCTCAACAATGCCGGCAAAATAGTAATTCGTTTTAGTATTCGTTATCAAAGCATTTCATAGTAGCATTCAAAATACATAAGTGTTTTCGTAATAGCATTGAGTATCAAATCGTTTTCATAATAGTTTTCGAGTATCAAAGCGTTTCACAAAAGTATTCTAGTATTAAAGCGTTTCACAATAGTTTTCGAGTAACAAAGCGTTTCACAATAGTTTTCGAGTATCAAATAGCTTTCGTTTAGCATTCAAGTAGTAAAGCGTTTTTCAGCTTAAATATAGTTAAGCCTAAGACTCGCATTTCACCCCAAAAAGTATTAAAAGCGTTTAAAAGAGTAGGGGTTTGTAACTCACTGTTTGCGAAGATCATAGCGTGCTCGGAAAAGCTCGAAAAGTGCTCGGAATCACTGGAATCCTATTTTATACCAAGTTTTGGCGTAAATAACATTATTTATTAGTTTATACCATCGTTAGTCAACGAAATGCTTATGTTATAAAGTGTTTGTATTTGGTTTTACTAAAATCGGGCAGCGCTTCCGCGCTATAGTTTCTAAATCCAATTTTTAACACTTTAACGCTTACAAATGTCATAACAATAATCTTTAACTTATAAAAACAAGATAGGGATTATATGTTGAATAGGTTACCCTATTACAGGTTATAGTTCATGAATTTCAGTTTTATAGAAAGTCTTAAAACGACAAGTTTAAAGTTACGTTCAATAATGGTTTAAATAAGGTTTTGTAACAAGTCTGCACACGACCGCCCCGCGGTGGGACGACCGCCCCGCGGTCACAAGTCACGACCGCCTCGCGGTCACATGACCGCCGCGGTCATGTGACAGGCAGTTTTGACCAAAATTCGTTTTTGAAGAAATTTGTTATTTTGAAGGTAGATTTCGACATGCAATAGATGACAACATTAAAACCTTATAATATAACGGTTTATGTTGGATTTTTAACAACAAAAACAAGGATCTAAACATCCATTTTATAAAAACCCGTTTTGTCATGTAAATCGGTTATAAGCTTCAAAATCATATTTTTAGGTGTTTGATCTTACATGCAACAAGTTTTATGAGTAATAACAGTAGATTTAGAAGAGTTATACCGAATGGATGATGATTTGGAAGAGATTGAAGTGTTCCCTTGGTGTTTTTACCCCCAAATATGCTAGAAATCAATTTTAACCCAAATAGTTGAAAGCTCCTTTCTTCCCTCTTGTTTATGGACGATTTTAGTGTGTTTGTTATGGTTGTTTTCTGTGATTTTAGGTGGCTACTTGCTGTAAATGGAGAGGAAGAGGGAGTGTTCTTGGGAGTGTTTGCAATAGAGAGAAAGAGTGAGCTTAGATGTGTGTGTAGGTGTGTGTGTGTGTTGTTTAAATGAAACAAGTCTTGTAAAGTGTTTAGAAGCTAAAAGACTGGAACCAAAAGTGGTGTTAGGCATGCAAAGACAGATGTCTAAAGGCTTGACACGTTTAGAGGTGAGTCACAACATTTAAAAATTTGGCTGTCTGCGCCCTCCACCGCGGCGCACTGGGCTCACCGCGGCGCGCTGGAGGCCAGAACTTGCCTTTTTCGTTTTTCGTTTGATTTACCGTTAAGCATCTTCTCTAGTTGAAAGTTTACGATTTGTTTTGAGATGAACTTAGGAAAGTTCATTACGTGCTTTCTTGGTATTAGGATTCATTTAAAGCTTTGATTCCGAATTCGATTCCGAGACACACATGTTTTGTTTAAGTAACGTAAACCTACGTTAAAAGTTTTTGTGTGAGTTACAACGAGCTTAGCTTAAAGAGTTATGTCTACGAAACCACGTAGCACATAAAGTTAGTTATAGCAAGCAGCAAGTATAGCGTATCGAGGTCATAAGTTAGTGTTCTCGAACTGAGTTTTGACGGTTGTCACATTCTCCCCACGTTGAAAGAATTTCGTCCCGAAATTTCAACTTGTAGTATTCGTTGTGGGAGAAGTGAAGAGATGAGGATACTTAAGCATCATTTGATCCTCTCGTTCCCAGGTATATTTGGGGCCTCGTTTTGCATTCCATCGTACCCTCACTATGGGGATTTTATTGTGTCTTAAATTCTTAGTTTCGCGTTCTATGATTTCAATCGGTTCCTCGATAAGTTGGAGCTTTTCGTGTGGTTGTACTTCCTCTATAGGTGTGATAAGTGTTTCGTTCGAGGAGTACTTTGTCAGTATCGACACATGAAAAGTGTTATGCGTGTTATCGTGCTCTTGCGGTGGTTCCCAACGACACGCAACTGGACCTGCCCTTTCGAGTACCTCAAATGATCCTACGTATCTGGAGTTAAGTTTTCTAGTGTTTTCCGCGGCGTACTTCACCTTTCCTAGGTGACACCTTAAGAAGTACCTTGTTGCCGACTTGAAATTCTAAGTCTTTTCTACGCACATCAGTGCAAATCGTTTGACGACTTCTAGTGGTCTTAGTCGTTCCTTTATCGTTGTGATCTATCAATCGTTTCTTGCACCACATCCGTGCTAATTAGTTGCCGATCTCCTGGGTCCAACTACAAAGTGGAGATTCGCTTTTCATTTCGTAAAGAGCTTAAAAGGCGCACACTTGATACTAGCGCGATACTATTGCTATAGGAGAATCCCGTTAGTGGTATATGATTATCCTGACTTCCTCCGAAGTCGATAACACATGCTTTTAGCATATCACCTAAGATTTGTATTGTAAGTTCGCTTTGACCATCGGTCCGTGGATAGTAAGCCATGTTTAAATATAATCGTGTGCCAGAAGAATCTTGGAATGCCTTCCAAAATCTGGAAGTGAAGCGAGTATCTCTGTCCGAGATAATTGACGTGGGTATTCCGTGACGAGTCACTACCTCGTTGATGTATATTTGGACAAGTTTTTCCACGTTAAATCTTCCTCGATGGGAATAAAGTATGCTGACTTCGTTAGTCGATCTACTACAACCTAGATCATATCGTTATCCTTTGATGTTCGAGGTGACTTTGTGACGAAGTCCATTGTGATTTGTTCCCATTTCCACTCGGGAATTTCATGTTGTTGTAGTAATCCGGTTGGCTTTTGGTATTCAGCCTTCACTTTCGCACAAGTGAGGCACTTCCCTACTTATAAGGCAACGTCTCTTTTCGTTCCAGGCCACCAGTAATGTTCCTTGAGGTCCTTATACATCTTGCTTTTCCCTGGATGAATGGAATATCGTGTTCGGTGTGCTTCATTCATAATGGTCTTTCTCAATTCGTTAGTCGTAGGAATCCAGGCTCGGTCCTTAAAGTAATAGACATCGACGCTCTTCCTTATAAAATCTTTGTCGTGATTGTGCAAGGTTTCGAACTTTATGTTATCTGCCTTCAAAGCCTCATATTGAGTAGCTTCTGATCTAGTATGTGTTGCAGACTCCTATGGTCCGTGAATACCATGCATTTCGTTCCATGGAGATAATGTCTCCAGTTTTTTTTTTTTTTTAAGGGCAAAAATTACCGCTACTAATTATAGGTCGTGAGTAGCGTAATTGAATTCGCGTTTCTTGAGTTGTCGCGATGCGTATGCTATGACCTCATTTCGTTGCATCAATACACAACCCACTCCTAGGTTAGATGCGTCACAATATGCTACAACGTCTTCGTTTTCCTCAGGAAAAGTTAGAATCGGGGCATTGCACAATTTCGTTTTTAGGATATTGAAGGCTTGTTCTTGTGCATCTCCCCAGTTGGACTTCTCGTTCTTTTGAGCTAACTTTGTTAGGGGTTTAGTTATCCTTAGAGAAGTCTTGAATGAGTCGTCGGTAATAACCAGTTAGTCCTAAAAATTCGCGGATTTCTGTCGGACTTTTGAGAGTTTCCAAATTCCGTATAGTTTCGATTTTTGATGGATCAATGTGAATTCCGGATCCATTAACTACGTGTCCGAGAAATTTGGCTTCGCGCATCCAGAATTCACACCTTGAAAGCTTTGCGTAAAGTTGTTGTCCCTTGAGAAATTCCAATAACAGTTTTAAGTGCTCCGCGTGATCTTCTCTGGTACGTGAGTAGATTAAGATGTCATCGACGAATACAAGGACTTGTTGATACCCAGACCTTAAGTCGATCTTTGAAAAGTATGTCGCGCCTTGTAGTTGATCGAAAAGGTCATCGATTCGTGGAAGAGGATATCGGTTCTTGACGGTTAGTTTATTCAATTCTCGGTAATCAATACACATGCGGAACTATCCATATTTCTTCTCAACGAATAGGATCGGCGTTCCCCATGGTGATAAGCTTGGTCGGATAAATCCTTTATCCAATAGTTCCTGAACTTGATTGGATAATTCCTGCATCTCAGTCGGAGTTAGTTGGGATGGCGTCCTTGTCACTCGTGCCGCTCCAGGAATTTCTTCGGTTCTAAGCTCTACTTGCCTCAGTGGTTGTAGTTCTAATGGTTCTTCGGGAAATGCCTCCGAATAGTCTCTAACTATCGGCATGTCCTTAAGGTCTGTTGCTTGTGTTTGTTTGTCCTTTACGTTTACTAACAATGTAAAGCAACCCTTATTCAAGTATTTGAGCGTTTTCATCATTGATATAAGCTTCGAAGTTTGGTCCGGCCTATCTCCTTGTACTATCAATTACTTCCCATCTTCTAACGGCACCCTAATCGTCTTATCTAAGCAAAAGATTTTCGCATCTTGAATGGTCAACCAATTCATTTCTATTACTGTGTCAGAGCTGCAACTACTCGGGGGTCGTATCTCGCTTCCTCGGTTCGTATAACGAAGGCTCTAACTCGTATGATGCTCGGGATGCCAAAGTTGTGTTGAGTATCGAGTTAATGTTTAAGTTTTACTTATGGACTAGTATTAGTTCGGGCAAGCCACCAGGGATACTTCCGGTACTTCCTTACTGCGAATCGTTTTCTTGTGCACTCTCTTGGTTAAATAGCACGAGCCATTACCATGGTTGTGAGTGTTTTTCGGGTATAAGGTTTAGGGTTGTCCTTTCCATGTCGCCTTGCGTGGATAAGGTCTTATTGTAGAGCAGGTGTTTAGATGAATTCCTTGCAGAGACATGACTTCAACATGTTTGACAGATAGCTATTCCGTGGTTTATCGTAATCATAAGAATGTGATCATACCTTCGTGATGATCCTTCGTTTTAGGGTATACTTCCAAAACCTACCTTGGTTTGAAGTTACCTTAGGTTCGTATTCAAGTCTAGAAATCCACAATGACCAACGATTCCCTAGATGAGTTTGCGATATCCTAGCGATTTCGTAAATGCTAGTCCTTTAATCGAGTACCATCACTTATTGTTCATTATTTCGCATGATTATGTTGTCACTAAATGAAAGTAAGGTATGCGGCATACATGTTTATGCTAGGGGAATATCATGCGATTTAGATTAAGAATTCGTGTCGACCGGAGATTACTATATTGGGTGTACTAAGGCGAACGAGCGATAACAGTGATTTTCAAACTCTTACGTGTACCAATTCCACCACTAGCATCGAGTTGTCCGGTCTGCCCTATGTATCGTTCATTCGGCATGAAGTATGTCGAGTGATAGTTTGTGAATACGAGTGTCATGATACCTCGGCTTCTGGATCATTTCTGGAGATCCGTAAACTTGTCGCATGAATCCATCATGTCTTCCAGTGTGAATCCTTAGCTATCGGATATCTTGGGTGTATCACTTAGTATGTCGAGTTGCAACTGCACTCATGTCTTAGGCGGGAATACTTCTCGGTTTCCATAAAAAGGCGTGGCGTAAATATTAGTGGGATAAGGCGTATATAGTGTTTATAGTCGAGAGTGTGTCGTCTCTACCTAAAGAGATCGGGTGATATAGTCGGCAAGGGACAGTATAAACTAGTCCAGATCCGAGTCGTTATATTGAATGTAATAGTTTACGATGATGTTAGCTCCGCGCTCATATACCTCCACAAGGTATCGCAATGTATATCGAGTTCGTAGGAAAACGTGAGTTCTCAAGGGTATGCGTCGGGTATCTACCTCGTTTTCTGAAGTGATTGTATTTGTCCTTTCGTTGCATCATAGAAAGGTGAATGAGATCAAAATCCCACTAAGTCTTAATGTTATCGTAGTATAAGTCTAAAGCATAAAGCGTTTCGTGTCGAACGTAGCTAACTCTTTCCCTCTCGGCGAAGCCTAGACCGGAAACGAGTTAATCGAAGATACGGCTCATGTTAGTGTTAGTAATAAGCTGAGCACATAGAGTATCTTAAGTATAGCATCTAGGTCTGTGTGGGTCTGACTTCAAGAATTCTCGGGAAGGTTCGTTTAATGTTTACCAATCCCGTTCTGGCATGATTTAGTCCAAATTATTCATAGGTGATCAGGCTACGAATAATTCAAGTTAAACAATGCCTTCGCGTTTTGGCTAAATAAAATCTTTCGTTTAGAAATTGGTTATAGTTTGATTTTTGAAAAAAAATCGGCATTCACTATAACCTTGCGCTCTGATACCAAGTCTGTCACACCCCGCTAAAGCGGAAACACGGAATGTGAAGAGCAATAGCATTCGATACACAAGTTTATAATTCCACACCAAGTTGTATTAAAAGAACCATAACCTCAAAGGTTTACAAGTGTTTAAAACATCGTTTACATATCCAAAATACAAGATAAGTGTTCATAGCCAAGCCACCCGAACCCTTTCCCCTTTTCTTGAAGTCATCAGCCCAAAGCATAAGTATCGTCTCCAAAGCTTACTCATTTCCTGAAAATACGAGTCAAGTGTTAACTACGGGAGACGTAGTTAGTGAGCTACAAAGTTTAAGTATTCAAAGCGTTGACGCATAGCAATGCGTAAAGTAAGTAATCAAGTTTCGACGCATAGCAATGCGTAAGAATGTAGCATTAAAATAGTTTTCGCATAACCATGCGTAAAATATAGTGTTCAAATAGTTGTCGCATAACCATGCGTAAAGTATAGTATTCAAAAGATTGACGCATAGCAATGCGTAAAGTTTAGTTTTCGTTTTCGTAGGCATTGACCACATAGCGCGACTATGTGACAATCCTAGTATTGCCCAATGATCGTTGCTAAGCCTAATGCCTACCCATTTAGTATTATGCACCATCGTTATAGGTCGTTGTGGTGAGGGTCAATTTACCCTAATAGCGCTATCCATATCTACTAACGGTCCTTTCCAAAGGGATTAATAGCAACTAATGTCCTTGGTAGTTTTCGGGAATTTTCAGTGGTTTCTCACGTCCATGTTGTACAAAGTCCGCAACATGACGATCGATTGTTTTAGTCATTGGCAATTATAGCTTTCGTGTCCTCGGCATTGTTGGCAAAACCCTCAACAATGCCGGCAAAATAGTTATTCGTTTTAGTATTCGTTATCAAAGCATTTCATAGTAGCATTCAAAATACATAAGTGTTTTCGTAATAGCATTGAGTATCAAATCGTTTTCATAATAGTTTTCGAGTATCAAAGCGTTTCACAAAAGTATTCTAGTATTAAAGCGTTTCACAATAGTTTTCGAGTAACAAAGCGTTTCACAATAGTTTTCGAGTATCAAATAGCTTTCGTTTAGCATTCAAGTAGTAAAGCGTTTTTCAGCTTAAATATAGTTAAGCCTAAGACTCGCATTTCACCCCAAAAAGTATTAAAAGCGTTTAAAAGAGTAGGGGTTTGTAACTCACTGTTTGCGAAGATCATAGCGTGCTCGGAAAAGCTCGAAAAGTGCTCGGAATCACTGGAATCCTATTTTATACCAAGTTTTGGCGTAAATAACATTATTTATTAGTTTATACCAACGTTAGTCAACGAAATGCTTATGTTATAAAGTGTTTGTATTTGGTTTTACTAAAATCGGGCAGCGCTTCCGCGCTATAGTTTCTAAATCCAATTTTTAACACTTTCCCGCTTACAAATGTCATAACAATAATCTTTAACATATAAAAACAAGATAGGGATTATATGTTGAATAGGTTACCCTATTACAGGTTATAGTTCATGAATTTCAGTTTTATAGAAAGTCTTAAGACGACAAGTTTAAAGTTACGTTCAATAATGGTTTAAATAAGGTTTTGTAACAAGTCTGCACACGACCGCCCCGCGGTGGGACGACCGCCCCGCGGTCACAAGTCACGACCGCCTCGCGGTCGCGGTCGCGGTCATGTGACAGGCAGTTTTGACCAAAATTCGTTTTTGAAGAAATTTGTTATTTTGAAGGTAGATTTCGACATGCAATAGATGACAACATTAAAACCTTATAATATAACGGTTTATGTTGGATTTTTAACAACAAAAACAAGGATCTAAACATCCATTTTATAAAAACCCGTTTTGTCATGTAAATCGGTTATAAGCTTCAAAATCATATTTTTAGGTGTTTGATCTTACATGCAACAAGTTTTATGAGTAATAACAGTAGATTTAGAAGAGTTATACCGAATGGATGATGATTTGGAAGAGATTGAAGTGTTCCCTTGGTGTTTTTACCCCCAAATATGCTAGAAATCAATTTTAACCCAAATAGTTGAAAGCTCCTTTCTTCCCTCTTGTTTATGGACGATTTTAGTGTGTTTGTTATGGTTGTTTTCTGTGATTTTAGGTGGCTACTTGCTGTAAATGGAGAGGAAGAGGGAGTGTTCTTGGGAGTGTTTGCAATAGAGAGAAAGAGTGAGCTTAGATGTGTGTGTAGGTGTGTGTGTGTGTGTTGTTTAAATGAAACAAGTCTTGTAAAGTGTTTAGAAGCTAAAAGACTGGAACCAAAAGTGGTGTTAGGCATGCAAAGACAGATGTCTAAAGGCTTGACACGTTTAGAGGTGAGTCACAACATTTAAAAATCTGGCTGTCTGCGCCCTCCACCGCGGCGCACTGGGCTCACCGCGGCGCGCTGGAGGCGAGAACTTTCCTTTTTCGTTTTTCGTTTGATTTACCGTTAAGCATCTTCTCTAGTTAAAAGTTTACGATTTGTTTTGAGATGAACTTAGGAAAGTTCATTAAGTGCTTTCTTGGTATTAGGATTCATTTAAAGCTTTGATTCCGAATTCGATTCCGAGACACACATGTTTTGTTTAAGTAACGTAAACCTACGTTAAAAGTTTTTGTGTGAGTTACAACGAGCTTAGCTTAAAGAGTTATGTCTACGAAACCACGTAACACATAAAGTTAGTTATAGCAAGCAGCAAGTATAGCGTATCGAGGTCATAAGTTAGTGTTCTCGAACTGAGTTTTGACGGTTGTCACATTAGTAAAAGATTCGGATGGACTTTTATTATATCTTAGAAGTTTTGTAAACAATCGAGTTCGTAACGTTAAACGGAAAATAGGTGAAGTGTCAAACAAGTATACTTTCTCATTATTTGATTAAATCATTAATCTTTCGTTCGATTTTAATTAATCATCACTTTTTCTTAATTACTTGCAAGCTTGTGTTACGATAAAAAAACCCCCAAAAATACTCAGTATTATTAATTCGGAATTTAAAACAAATTAGTCCCTGCGAACGAACATTTACTTGCTTAAAACTATATTATATACGGATAGGTCCACTGCCTAGAAGTGTGTAATTGCGTGAAAAAGTAGGTTTAAATTAAGACTAGATTTTACACATCACCTTCTAGTTGCTTGATTGAAGCGCTTTGATTACGGATGATGGAATCAGTGTCATCCATTCGCTTGATCGTGGTTTGCATAAACTGATTATTTGTTGTCATGAGTTGTTTCATCAGTTCATGCAAATCGTCCTTTGGTGGAAACGGTGCCTTAGGAGCCTCCTTAGCATAGAACCCCGGTGGTCCTTGCCGATATGGTTTCTGCCCATTTGAATTTCCCTGATTATTGTTGTAGGAATTTCCCTGATTGTTGTTGTAGGGCTTGCGATAACCATTATTGTCTCCTCCTTGGCGATAGTTGTTGTTATTCCTGTCTCCTCCTTGGTAATCTCCATACATTACCTCTTCAGTAGCTTCTTCCTCATCCTTCCTAGGGCAATCCTTGGTCAGATGGAATCCGTTGCAAATGTCGCAACCGACTTGAATAGCATGAACTTTTTCATTGACTCGCTTGATGTCTCTTCCCATACTATCCAGCTTGTTAGTTATAGCAGCGAGACCGTCGCTGTTATCAGCCATTTTCCTTCGTCCTTTACCACCGTCTTCCCATAGCTTGGAGTGTTTAGCAGATTTTTCAATAGCAGCCCAAGCATCAGTTGGGATTTTCCGTGGGATTTTGCCTTCAGAGTCTAACTCGTTACGAGTTTGACGATCAACCCCTTTGTAAAATGTCTTAATAACCTGTTGATTGTTGAGATCATGCTGGGGGCATTTGTGTAACATGTCTTTGTAACGCTCCCATGCTTGATAAAGTGACTCATCAATATCCTGTGTAAAGTTCCGGATGTCATCAATCATTTTAGAGGTTTTTGAAGGGGGACAGTAGTTCTTCAAAAACTTGGCCCTCAGATCGGCCCAAGTAGTGATGGAATTGGCCGGTTCGTTCCCAATCCACCTTTTTGCGTTTCCTTTGAGTGTCATCGGAAACACCCGTAACATAACAACCTCCTTTGTCACACCAGTAATAGTGTAAGCATCAGCAATCTCGATGACCTTTTCCACATGAACATTAGCATCTTCATTCTCGTCTCCATTAAAAGGGTTCTCTCTAAGTTCTTTGAGAAACTGGCCCTTAAGCTGGAAGTCGGCTCCTCGAGTGATAGCTGGATTGGGAATGTCTGTTGCAACATTCGGGGTAAGAGCATAGTACTCCTCCAAGGTGATCTCATTAATGTTGACTGCCATTTCGTGTTCTGATTCTTCAGTTGAATCGGAATCTGATACGGTGACTGGTGAATTGGGGATTGGTTTCTCTTCCTCTTGATCAGACAGCTGGTTGTATTCCTCTTCAGAAAATGGCATAAAATCAGATGCGAAACTCTCGTTTTGGTGAATCTTAAAACTGGTGAGTGGTTGAGCTTTTGGCGAAAACAGTCTGCGTCGAATGCGAAAAGCTTTCTCCGGATCTTCGAAAGGCTCTACAAGATTTGGATTTGAACTCCGGGTCATGCAAAACCTATAAGAACAGAAGAAAATATGTCAGTAGCCCGTGATAACTGAAAATTAAACAAACCGAAATATTAAAATTACAATAAAACGAAAAATAAACAAACAGCTGCTAATCAGCCGGCGGCTGGTAATCAGCCGGCGGCTGTTTAACTTCAGCCGGCGGTTAAAAAGTACTGTGTGCAAATTTCTTGAAAAATTGTAACTTCAAAAATCCGATTAGTCCAATTAACAATTATCACGTAATACAAAATAAATGCAACTTCCAGAAAGATAAATCTTTCCAAAAGGATCGAATAATTACAAATTCAAAATTACGAATAAAAATAGCTACCGTTCCCCGGCAGCGGCGCCAAAAACTTGATGTGTATTTTATAACATAAAATTATTTAAAGTTTAGAAAAGGATTTTACCAATGTAGATTAACACACAATACAGGCAGTGTACCTGATCGTACGATAATACATAATCAGTAAGTCCGGATCGAACTCAGGGAACGTGTGTTTATATCCGTTATCTCAAATTATATAATTAAACTAATTAAAGCAAGTAAATATGGGGGGCGTTTTAGTTCTGTGAGAACATATTTCAGAAAACAAATAACTAAAATAAAATAGCAATTTAATTAACTAAGTGGAATTGCAGATGAAAAACTGTTTCGAAAAGTCTTTTAGATTTAATCAATATTAGAAAGCAACGATTACTTGGAATTACGTTTCACCTGGATCATGATTAACAAGAATATGTTTGATTGGTTTAACTGTGATTTCTATGATAACTAGATTTCCCGCTAGAGTTATTTAATCCTACAATTTTAGAGAAAGATCATACGAATGATCGTACATCAAGAGCTATCTTAGACTATCCACTCTAAATTGTTCTTTAATGTCACTATTGTTTACAATTTAATCTGTCGACTACGAATTAACAAAAGTCTCAATTATTCAATTTTGATATAATTGTCATGTTCATTCAATTCATTAAATCACTAATATCTTAGCCTATCTCAATTAAGTCTCAAGCTACAATTATCTAATAAATCATATAATCGTAAATAACTGATAAACTTATAAGAACGCTAGTTATGTTATAGATCTATCAATCACGCTAAGTAGTAGATTTAATAACTTTGAATAAACATGGATCTCGATTAAACGTAAACAATAATAGAAAAACCAATTAGTTCAAACATAAACTTGATTAAAACATGAATCCAGGTTCAACAATCCAAGCAATCGCTTAATGAGTTTAGCTCATGTTGGATTGTAAACAAATAACAATAAAGGTCTTAAAACAAAACATTGTATCAAGATAATAATGCATAAAAGTTCAAACCAAACAGTTGCTAACTTCAAAGATGATTAATGATGATTAACCAAAGCTTCCACGTGATCAACGGCTTCTAGGACTCTCCTTGCACCTTTCCAGGATGGATGTAGGTTGAAAATAATGAATAATGTGATTAAAACCCGAACCCTAGAAGCCTTATTTATAGATAACTGAACACGCCATTTTAGCCGACGGCTGGCTGAATTCAGCCGGCGGCTGGAATGCACGGGTGAAAAAGTTGCTTCCGCGGCACGTTAAGAACAAATGTGGAAAATCTAATTTAGCCGCCGGCTAAAAGGCTTCAGCCGCCGGCTGTTTTCCAAACTTCCATTTTCTTGCTCGTTTGTCTCCGTTTCAAGCCGGTTTCAGCTCCTTTTCGCTCCATGATCTAAATATAACTCTAATCTGCAATTATTACTGAAAATATACCAAATCATAACAAAAGTTGCAGAAAACGAGCGTAAATATGATAAATGTGGCTACAAAATATAGATTATTTCAGGCACATCAAAAACTCACTACTCTCATATTAACGAATTTACTTGAGTTTCGTTGGAACGAACATCAGTAGCCACCGAAACCTAAGAACGGAGGACAGCAGGTCCAATATTTGGGTGAAATGTCATTTCATCTATCTGTTCGACCTCCGGTACTCCGTTCTCCAGTTTCGCTGGATACTTATCTACTTTCCAACCACGCTCCAGTAACTTCATTTATATGTAAGGACAGAGTTTAACTTTGGAATTTTCCATTTTCCCTACCACTTCAAATGGTTTCGAGCTAGGTAAATCGCTACCGCGCAACGCACGGAAAAATTTCTATTATAAAGTAAAACTCATGTAAGCCTTTTAACTGTACTTATCAACTTTAGATTTACTAAGTACGCTATTTTTTGTGCACTAAAAACTCATGAATCTTCTTCTTCAGTACAAACTGATTCCTTCTATATACACAGAGATGACGACTATGACATACTAGATATCACTAATGATTCCTCGATTTCGGATGGATTCAAAACCATTTGAATCATTCCGGAAAAATCAAACGACTTTTACCCGAATAATTCAAATGGTTTTGAATCTTGTCCAACGGTTCGAAGGAAAATAGTAGATATCCACGTTCGGTGATCGTAGGCCCAATAACAACGACAGACACAAAGATAAGTAATCTTACCTTATAACTTCTCCAAACCAATATGTTAATACTTGCGAAATTTTCGAAAAAAATAAGCAGAACAATAAAAAGAAACCAATATCTCTTGCAAGAACACATTTAACACGCATTCTTTGTCATGTGCAGTTAAATCCGATCATTAGCCACAGTACCTAACCAGAAAATCATTCTGACTAAATCTAAGATAAGTTACTTTCCTATTAATGTTGTAGAATTATATCCGTTTTAATTTAATATAAGTTACTCTTCCTTTAAATTAAAGATAAATTACCTTTCATTTATTACAAGTAATTAGAAAGTACAAAAAAATAACACAACTACCTAAAGACAAAACATGAACACCAAGAAGATAAAACAAACCGAAGTTGAAGAACTCAAAAAGACAATTTGTGAGTTACAATTGTGAGTCAGAAACCCTAATTTTCAATTCTAACTCACAATTTGTCTTTTTCAGATTTTCAGTTTCGGTTTGTTTTATCTTATTCGTTTTCATGTCTTCTTTTTAGATCTGGAATTACACACTTCTTTCTTTAACACCACAGTAAACCACACTTACCTTAATATTGGAAATCATTATGACCTGTCTCAATTTCGTTCTTTTTCTAATATATCCTATTCTTGCAGAGCCACAAATCAAATCGATTTAAGCGAACTCGCGTGGAACGAGGATCACCATCAACAATAGAAGGAAACCGATCTCTCCTCAGCTGAACTAACCAACCTTAACCAAATCCAAAGACAGTTCACAGCATTCGATCAGAGTTGTTAAAATCTGAACATCCAAAACGCTAGGTAACACAGAACGCATTACTTGTACACGTGCACTCGAACTCGTGCGAAGCACGAGAATACCTCTAGTTTATATTACATTTCGATATGAGTCTAACTAAAAAATATATGATTATATGGAAATGATGGAATAGAAAAAGATTAAATATATTTTGTAAAATGGATTATCTTTAGGTAATTAATTAATTAAAAAATTAATATTAATATTAATATTTAGATACTTTGAACAATATACTTAATTTTGATTAAGATAATCTTAATTTTTCTTTTAAATCATTATATTTTTTTGCCACGCGTCGTTTCCAAATAGTCCTAAGTGACGTCTTCCGAATTGTTCAATCCTGAATTGGTTATATATTAAGATTTGCTCAATGTTAAAATATTTCTAAAAGTTTATAAGTGTAACTGTGTGAGCAATTAACAAGAAATCACATATTTCTTTAGCCGTAGAATAGCTTCACTTAGTTAATTGTTCACGTTTCTATTTTAGTTTGTCCTTGACTAGTTTATACCTATACGACGGATGGTCACATATATAAATAAAATATATTTTAATAAACTTAATCAATAATTCTAAATTTATAGGGAGAAAATCATTTAAATTGAATTAGATAGTAGATAAGTAATCTACCATGAACACATAACTTATAACAACAAAAATAAGCATGTAAAATTCAATATCAAATCAAAACCAATAAGAAATATGAAGAGTCAATGTAACCTGAAAAAATAACACCATAGATATGGAAAAAAAAACATAACATTATTAGATTGTATAGTACTGTGATATTATGTATGGGGTAATATATAGATACACTATACAAAACATGGCCTTTACCCAAACTATACTAATAAGGCCTCGTACATAATATCACAATACTATACAATCAAATCTTCAATATACACTAATAGATGTGCAACAAAAGCCATGTGATATAGTATAGATCGTTAGATTAGTTTTAAGATTAATTTTAAAACTTTAGATTAAAATGATGATTTCATATGACATCATTAATACATATTTTTCTCTATTACATTTTATATATAAGTTTAACCTTTTAACTTTTACTCACATCTAAATAAAAATTGTTTTGACACTAATATTTTAAATTTTAATTTTTTTTTTTTCATATAGTAACTTTTTTACATAAATATAATCATTCAACTCGAATTCATTTATTGTTTTTAATATTAGACCAGATTTGTAAACCAATAAATTGTTATTCGGTTCTTTTGGACAATTTGGATTGGACTATATGGTTTGGTTTTCGGATTTTTGGATCGGATTGAACCAAAACCGAATTAGTATTTTGGATTGGTTTTTGGTTCATATAAAAAAACCGAATTGTCCAAAAGAACCGAATAACAATTTAATTTACTTATTTTGTACAATTATAATCGTTTCATACCTATAATATTAATATTTTTCTTATTACGTATTAACGATTTACTGACCTTTGACAATGATCTCAACTTTTCCTCGTATTTCATGAACACTTTTTTAAGACATATGTAAAAAAGTGTCGTTGTAATTAGTGGGATATACATTTAAATAGTAATAGAAAATCGAATTTTAAAAACCAATCCAACCGAATAGTAATTTGGTTCGGTTCGGTTCGGATCTTAATTTTGTTTGGATGGTTCAGATTCATATTTTAGGAACCGAAATCCAATCGGATTCATCAATTTGGATCGGATTAAACCGATCCATCCAAATGAACACCCCTACCAATAAAAAAAAAAATATATTTTTCTTTCTAATAAAGTATATATATATCTGTAACAATAACATAACAAAATATATTTAGAATTGAAAATGTATTGCAAAAATCGTTATATAATATCATTATTTTATATTCAATACTCATTTCTTAACATATACATGTTTCTTTATTCATTAGGTATTATAAATTATGAAAATTAAAGTTAAAGTTAAAAGTCACCCATATGAGTAGAAATGAAAATATATACCGAGTAATGTTTATAACACGATTTTTAGTACTTATTTAATTAAAGTTAGTCCATAAGTGTATAAACGAAAGAAAATAATAATTGACAATACATTTGATGTTGTTTTACATTGTTAGTGATTTAATAGTATACAAAATTACTTTTAGTTTTCCATATTTTTTAATGTGTTTTTTTTTATAGTAAACGGATTAAGTATTACAGGTATAAAAAAATATACCAAATCAAAATATTGAATGTTGATATAGTTTTCTATATTTTTGTATGTGTGTTTTTTTTTAATAGTAAACGGATTATGTATTACAGGAATAGAAAAATTATACCAAATCAAAACATTAAATGTTGATATACAAGAGACGATACTTTGGGTTTGGATTCATACATGATACAACAATACTAGACTAACAAAAGACTTAAAACCATAATTTGTAACTTCTTAATTTGACCTTTAAAACATTAACACAAAGAAAAATTGAATATAAAATTCATCCAAAACCTACTGTCATCAACATGAAATAACCAAAGATATGACCTGAAAAATCTAAAATTTAATATAATAAAATCATTAAAAATACTCAAATGACTCACCTACAAACTTAGTAGAATGAAACTCTCAGTTGATATATTAGAAATCTTTCGAACTCAATATCTCAATATTTATAATTATATTATTTTTTGATAAAGTTCTTTACCTATACGAATTAAATAGTGAAGTGGAAAACACATACATATAACCGAAACGATAGTTGACATCACAACCTATATTATCATGTATTATTAATGATATGAAATTTTCATTTATTTTATATATTATAATTTTTTTTTTTATAAAATTATTCGCGTATACACTAAATATAAACTAGTATACTATACAATCTATCTATCTATTTTATCTAATAAATGGGAGTCTTAGACGATGTCATATGTCTGACGTGGCAAAGTATAAGGCTATCCACCTAAGAGAGAGAATAAGCAAATTGATGTCATAATTCACATTACCAAAATACATTTTTTATTTTATTTAAATAAGAGTTATTAATAATTAATTGATTTTTTCGATAGAAGATAATTGCAGGGTTTTTTCTTTTCACGTTTCTCAAAAAGACCAAATAAAAAGCTTTTGGAATCCATCCTAAATCAACGTTTTGATCATCTTCATTGGTAAACAAAAAGTAGTTTTTCGATGCATTCATCAATTTATCCACAAATATCACAAATAATGGTTGTGTTTATAATTAAATTTATACAGTAAGTGAAATATTTATGTATAAAAAGTTAATATATATATATATATATATATATATATATATATATATATATATATATATATATATATATATATATATATATATATATATATATATATATATATATATATATATGTTTTCTATATTTTTATAAAGTTTTTTAAACAATTTTAAACATTTATAATAAGATCGATGGATTTACAAAGTTTATTTTCTCTTTAATATAACAACTTCTTTATAAGTCTCGTGTATCACACGGGGTTAAAGCTAGTCTAATAAATATAACAAAACCACTTAAAGATGGACACGAAAATGATGGATTAAAGTTTTTAGGAAAAATAGTTAGTAGGTTTCTATTTGTTATAGAAATGATTTCAAATCTATCAAAGTTAAAAAGTAAGCTAATGTCGACGTTTCCTATATTTAAGCTTATTGGTCAAAATGGGTAGTGGGTTTATGTAATCTTTTTTACTTTTTAATTTATATATTTAAAGTTAACGAACTGTCGATAAAGAAAAAGAGAATTAATCATAACCTAACACTTAAGATAAATGATGAATTGCCAATAGCATAAGATATTTTTGCCGAATTTCGATTATCCTCTCTTAGTTATATAGACATAACTAGTTTATTGACCCGTGATTATACGAAAACCACAATATAAAATTTTGTGTCATCAAGGTCATGTTTATATAATTAATGATATTGTTTATGGAAATATAAAAACACGCAAATTACTTATAGAAATTGAAATATTGGTGAAACAAATATATTTAAAATGTCAATTTTAATGTTTAATGTTGGTATTTGAATGTCTAAATTGTTATTGGGTAGCATTTGGTTACTTGAACAAAAAATTGAAACACCATGAGTAGTATTTGGCCGGGATTTTGAAGGCTTATAGGAGTTTAATCTTATAGTTTTTGATAAATCATTTCATAAATCTTGTTTGTTTACGCGTGCTTATTAAAATAGAAGCCTCAATAACCCCAAAAACAATAAACTTCTTAAATTAGCTTATGGAAGAGCTTTAGCTTATGATAAATAAACAAAATTACTTACATACGTTTCATATTAATTAATATATATATTTTTATTTGCCATGTTATGATTTTTTTTCTATATTTATAAGCTCAAACTTTTAACTACTTTTCAAATATGTTTTCCGTTTTTATAAATAAATTGAAGCGAAGCTTCAGCCATAAGGTTAACCTTAAACTTAAGCTCTAACTCAAATTTAAATTTAAAAGTGTTATCATGTTCTTAGAACATTTAGTATTTTGATTTTAATCTAACTTTTACTCTATATATTCAAAATTATAATACGTTAAATAGTTGTTAAAATAGAACAAAACGAAAATCATGCAATTTTAGCAACCAATACCCGTAAAGCTCCGCAAGGAATTGTGATATATTATTATAAAACAAAATGGTATGTAAAGAATTGTGATATATTATTACAAAATAAAAAGG
>CAJVGC010000284.1:5000-24175 GCA_910822075.1 Senecio squalidus
ATCATGAAGAAGGGGTAAGTGGGCGGGCAAAAAAGGGTTAGTTCAGTTTTAAATCGACGATTCGTTCCGTTTTTTAAAAGAAAAAGGGGTAGTTAAGAGCATAAATTTCGCCTTTTATATCTTATAGAAAAGAGAGGAAGTCTAGCGCCGGTCCTAAAAGGAAGATGCTTTGGGGCATTCGGTAACTACCTAGTATGCTCTACTCTCTCCCGCCTTTAAGGACTCACGGCAGGAGAGCGATGAGTTCGTTCATGCTATCATTTCAGACAGATTGACAACTGCCCTAACTGTAGATGAAGACTAACTATTAGACCTATACTGACTTATTTATAGCATACCTTCTTGAAGAGGGGAGTCATTCGCGATACCCTAGCATCGCTCACTGCGAGGACTGAGAGACCACCTAAGCCAAGATCTTAGAATACATGCAATCCGTTAGGATGACAGACATACCCGACTAAAAGAGAGCTTCCAAGCAGAAGAGGAGCTAAAAGCCTATCGCTTTCAAGTCGAAGGCGGGAGATGAGCGGAAAGTCTTCAAACGAGCCCTCTCTTCCCACTACTGTCAAAACTCTCGGATCTCTTTCCCTCCTATCAAGTAAGGAGAGCTAGGTTGTATGACTTCCTGCCGGTCTTTGAAGCTATTAACTAATCTCTAGGGCAAGTAGGACTACTCTTTATGGCCCTATTGATTTAGGAGTTGTTGCAACACTGGTTGTTAGCGAGGTAGGAGCAGGAGAGTGGCTAATGTCCCTCATCCCTTGAAAGCCATTAACTAACCTTAAGAGCAATTAGGGCTGGTCTCTCTCTTGGGTTAGCCCGCTTCTCTCTTTTCCGGAGGAGGGAGAGGACTCTGCTAATTCTTTCTCAGTATGCTTAGGAAGAAAGGTTTTCATTCCTTCCTTTCAATGCTTCCTCCATGCCTCTAGTACTGTAATATGAGGGAAAGCTCTAAGAGGAAGAATTCTAAATCCTATTACATCTATAAGATAGAGAGGTAAAGTCCTTCCTAGGAGAGTGAAGCAACGAAGGCTGGAAGTAAGAACTCTAAACTTTCTCTTTAGGTATCCCCCCTCCGTACCCTGTGTGAAGGAGCTGTAAAATCAGTCCTAGCTATCTGATAATAGCAGCTGGGATCACAGAGAGTAGTCAACCCAGTCCTACAAGCCAACGGTTGCTAACTATCTTTCAAATAAGATCTGTCCCGGCTGGCATTATTCTTTAAACCACCTTCTCTTGATGTATAAAAATCCCCGATATTTGAGGGTAATACAGAATTAGCTCTATCTTATCCAATGGGAAACTTTAGAGTTCATCTTTTAGCTGTCCAGGCAGTGCAGTACTTCCTCTCGAGCATATTGGTGTATAGATCCTTCCCAGCCGGACAAGGAGCCTGTGTTACTAATTGGCTTGATAGTTCAAGTAGTAAAGGAGGTCTGTGGTATTCAAGTATGTCTGTGGCTAGAGGAGAAAAGCAGTTAATCTTAGTACCCTGTAAGCGTGAAGTCAGGCTTTTCTAACTCCTAGTCGGCTAGTAGAAGGATAGAGACTAAAGAAAGTTAGTTTACCCGAAGCAAAGTCAAGAGAGAAAGGTGGTAGCTCTCCATGCAAGCTATTCTAGCAAGTCTTCTGTGGAGGAGGAGTAGCACTAGGCAAGTAACTTATTTCACTAGTTGAGATACACAGATTACTCAAGGTTGTACGAGCTGTAATAGTAGTTGAAAGGACCTGCTATTGAATACACATTGGACCTTGGAAATAACAATCTTAATGGGCCTATACCAGAGAATCTTGCTGACTTGGCTCAACTACAATGCCTAGTTCTTTCTCATAATAATCTATCCGGGTCGATTCCTTCCAAGTCATCTTTGTATTTTTCTCAGGTTAATATACCTGATCTGAGCTATGCTCAACATCGTGGAGTTTTTTATCTGTCTTACAATAGGTTGTCTGGGACCATACCTGATGTGTTGGGGAACTGTGTGGTCGTGGTAGATCTTTTGATAAGCAATAACATGCTTTCTGGATAAATTCCAAGATCACTCTCTCGCCTGAAAAATCTTACAACGTTGGATTTATCTGGGAATTTGCTTACTGGTCTCATTCCTCCGGATTTTGGCGATTCGCTTAAGCTTCAAGGCTTGTATCTGGGAAATAATCAGCTTTCTAGCACCATCCCTGAAAGGTTGGGGCATTTGAGCAGTTTGGTAAAGCTGAACTTTACTAATAATAATAATTTATCTGGTCCAGTACCAACAAGTTTTGGGAACTTGAAAGGGCTGACTCATTTAGATTTGAGTTCTAATGAGCTCAGTGGTGAGCTTCCTTCATCTCTTGCGAGCATAATCAACCTCGTTGGGCTTTATGTTCAGCAGCATGGACAGGTTGATCAACTTTTCTTGAATTCCATAGCATGGACATTATCTCACAGATGAAAGAAAAGAGGTCACTTGTTTAAGTCAAGCAATCGTAGAGACCGAGAAGAGTTTGCAGTGAAAATTCTCCCTCTACAGGCCTCAACAAGGCAGAACCAAAGAGAGTAGTGAGGGGAGAGGAGTGAAAACCCGACTCAAGGCCTAGTAGATCTATTCCTGCTACCTTACAACCTTCCCTGGGGGAGGTTGAGTTGAAGAAGCTGTGACAGAACAAGCTGTTACAGAATCAGCAGCTATTGAACCCCCATCTGTTGGAAGAAGGACTACTGGTAGTGGTTCGTCTTATCTTATTAGTAGCGGTCATTGGGCTTCTTCTTCTTTTCCTTCTTTCTCTTCTTTTTCTTCTCAAGGATCGAAGCTCAACTTGAAAGAAAAGGGTATAGCTTAAAGCTTTTACCAATCAAGGGTGGGAACTCATTCCTTCTTAGAAGAGTTTTAGCGCACTGGATCTCAACTCCTTCCCTAGTCTCGCACAAAGACAAAGAAGGAAGATAGTTTCAGCATGAAGCTTGCTTGGCATGAAGGTTGAAATAGGAGATTATAATACGAAAACAAAGGTAGAAAGCGAACCAGGGAACGCGAAACTGCTCAACTCAAGTGAGCTTAACTCGGGCAAGAAAGAAAGAAAGGCACTTTCGGGCATACAACCGCTGAAGTGAAGGTTTCAAGTCTTGAATGCCGGTCTTTGGCTAGAGATGCGCGAAGCAGCCGGTTTGCATTTTAGATCTGGGAATCAACGAGTGAAGAAGCCGGTTGTTCTGAGCGATCCTGAAACAGGGAAGAAAGAGCTCGGTATAGAGTTGGGTGAAGTGAAATTTCAGCATTTCGAAAAGGGAGATCTTCTATAGGGGAAAAGGCTTGCAAAGAATCTCCTGAATCAAGTCTTGGGCGAAGGGTGCCACGGGAAGGCTCTGACTGTGAAACGGGGTCAAAAGCTAGTCCAAGAAGCCGCTGAGACGTGGTCCAACTACTTGAACTAATGCGGGCGGTTTCAAACCTCCACTAAAACTCCCTTGGTCGATTGACTTCGTTCGTCTACCCACGGACTCTCGGTTGAGCTAGTACATCGCTACGTACCCTCTCGCTACCTACCTTGTTTAACGCCCTATCCCGTAGGTCGAGTGGCTCCGCTCGTTCCCTATCAAAAAAGTTATTACATTCTTCTCCTTATTCGTTTTCAATGACTTCATTCCCTTCGCTTCCTGGTACAGCTTTCCTGCCCTGTTGATGCTGTTAATCCAATAGCTAAGATATCCCCTAAAAAGAAAGAAAAGAATGCTAAAGTCAAGACTAGTGAGATTAGCTTGGTGTACTTCTATCTGAAGATTGATATACAATTTCCTGTTTTTTGGAAGACAGGACAAATGCGACAGAAAGAGAAGGAATGGAATCGGATCTCAGTTAATGCCCTCAGTCTGCTTTGCTCCATCTAAGGCTAGGGCTAGGCACTTAATCTCCCCAACATTTCTTCTTCATGTGCACATTTGAAAACAACCTATTGGCTTCAGAGTTTTCCTTCCTAGCTGCCCGGATCTGATGCACGTCGAAAAGAGGCCCTTTATACTATACGCAAAAGAGCTCTTCGGATTCACTTGCTATTGGCTGGGCTACACTTTCTTGCCTTAGGTCAATCAGGTCTTTCTCTTCCCTTACTAATGCTAATGTGGGATCAGTTACTTCCGAACAGTCTATTGACTCCCGAACAGCTACATTTGTCCATGAATTCCCTTCTGCTTCACCTTGTGGCCTATCCCAGGCAGCTATGGAAGCTGCTAGCAACCTTCTTCCCATTCTTTAGTAGCCCGAGATGAGTTCTACACTCAAAGGAGACAGAGAAAGCCCTTCCAGAGATTCATGTAAAACCAGTTCTTGAAAACAGCCTACTCATGCAAAGAGTCCTTTTCCCCATGCCCATGCTATGAAAACTTCACACCAAGTCAAGCCGCTAGCTTTTAGTAAGAAATCGATATTCCTATTCCTGTCCGGCTTGAAACTAGAATTAGATAAGTATAGTACGCAGGGAAGAACCTATCTGAAAGGAAGGTAACGGCTGGCACATAGGGACATCGGTTTATCTCTCCAACGAATCAAATTGGCCAAAGGTGTGCGTTCATGAGCCCATGCTAAAGTTTCAATAAATTCCTGCCAATATCCACGCCAGGAAATTAAAAACATAAATCCAGTAGCCCAACCAAGATGTCCAAATAAAAACATCCATGCCCAGACTGATAAACTATTCATACCAAATTATATCCATTAATAAGTTGTTAAGAGTTTAACCATAAATAATCTCTTAACCAGCCCATCAAATAAGTGGAAGATTCATTAAACTGCGAAACATTACCCTGCCATAATGTAATGTGCTTCCAATGCCAATAAAAAGTAACCCATCCAATGGTATTTAACATCCAAAAAACTGCCAAATAAAATGCGTCCCAAGCCGAAATATCACAAGTACCGCCTCGTCCTGGGCCATCGCACGGAACCGAAATCCTTTTTATCTGGCATTAACTTGGAACCACGTGCATCTAACGTACCTTTTACTAAGATCAGCGTAGTTGTATGTAAACCCAGAGCAATAGCATGATGAACCAAAAAGTCTCCAGGACCTATTGTTAAGAATAGTGAATTACTATTCTCATTAATAGCATTTAACCAACCCGGCAACCATATGCTTCGACCCGCATTGAATGCCGGGCCATTCGTTGAAGATAAAAGTATATCGAACCCATATGAAGTTTTACCATGAGCAGATTGTATCCATTGAGCAAATATAGGTTCGATTAAGATTTTCTTCTCCGGAGTACCAAAGGCAAGCATGACATCATTATGAACATAAAGTCCCAAGGTATGGAAACCCAAAAAGAGGCTGGCCCAACTTAAATGAGATATGATAGCTTCTTTATGTTCTAACATTCTTGCCAATACATTATCCTCATTCTGTTCCGGATTGTAATCCCTAATAAAAAGTATAGCTCCATGAGCAAAAGCTCCTGTCATGATGAATCCTGCGATGTATTGGTGATGAGTATATAACGCAGCTTGAGTAGTAAAGTCTTGTGCTATAAATGCATAAGCGGGTAAAGAGTACATGTGTTGAGCTACCAAAGAAGTAATAACCCCTAAAGAAGCTAGAGCAAGGCCTAATTGAAAATGAATCGAATTATTAATTGTGTCATAAAGGCCCTTATGCCCACGTCCCAATCGCCCACCCGGAGGGATATGTGCAGCAGCTTCATGGACCCCTTCCTTTCTGTTGTTGCCAGCGCTTTCCCGGGCCGAGCCATAATTCTTTATTAGACAGGGCAGGAACGGCCCGAAGGCTGCTATCCCAATAGGCCAGCGGGCGGAACGAGGAGAGGGCCCGACAATCATACCACCCCGCGGTCGAAAAAGCGTGTTCCCTTCAGACAAGACGCACCGTAGGCCATCCTCGGCCTTCTTCGTTTTCGATGAAAAAGAAAGAAAATATCGATCTCCGGAAGCCTTTTCCTTCCCCCGCCACATCTCCCTCCCTTCGTCGAGCCTTTCCTTTAATGGTTGGGGGAAGCATTCCCTTATCTGAACTTGGCGGGCATTCTTTCCAGCCTGACTCAAATAGGAGGTGGGTTTGTTTGGTTTGAACATAGGCTCAAACATTATTTGAAGGGTCCTAGCTACGCCATGCGTTCAATAAAAAATCTGGAAAGGAAAGCATCAGGGATGCAAAAAGAGAGCGCTTTCCTGCACTGAAAAAAAAGGACCTAAGAGAAGAGCGTCTTCTCTTAGCTTTCTTCCTCCCGCGCCCGCCGCCGTCCGGCCCGCGTTAGAGGGGAAGAAAAATGGAGAGGGGAAGAAAAATGGAGAGAGAAAGAGCAGATGGATTCTATCCCCTATATCGAACACTCATTCCTATCTATTGATAGAAAGATCTTCGTCATATACCGGACTTTTCCTTTATTTGTTTTTTTTTTTAGAATTCCTCATATCCAAGGAAGCTTATCACAAGCACCCCACCCCATACGACTTGTTGGGGGGGCCGTTGAATCAAACAAAGTAAGTAGTAGGGGCTTCATAGCAACTTTCATTCTAAAGGAAAGCGAAGAACCCACTTTTAGTCAATAAGGGCCCTACTTCCCTCGAAAAACCTCATCACTGAAATTCAAGCGCAAACCCATTTCTTAGTCACCGGGCTGAGCGCACCTTTGGTACTTCAGTAGGGCGAGCTCTTTGATAGTGACTTCTTTTGGGGCGACGAAAGGCTACTTCAATCTAGAAAACAGCCGGAAACTCGAAAGGGTCGCCTTTGGGAGCGTTCGTCGGTAACCATCACGACAACATAAAAAGGAAGGAGTGAGGCTGACTGAATCCAATCCATAAACCCGGAAACGAAACTAAGTTCGTTCCCTTTCGTCAAGTAGGTAAAGTAGGCATACGAACCACTTTAGCTTTGCCTTAGACTCTATTAGAACAAAGCAAAGAAGGAGGCGGAATGGAGAAAGGAAAGGGACAAGGGCGGTCTTGCTTGGCGCGAAGGCTGCTGGTTCGGGGGTAGAGTACAGTACTAAAGGTCCTCGGACTTCCAGGCGGTTTTTCTTTTGGGCAGCTGTTCACCGTTGGATCTCGCCAATACAGCCCCCTAT
Organism: Senecio squalidus; assembly: GCA_910822075.1. Lineage (NCBI taxonomy): Eukaryota > Viridiplantae > Streptophyta > Magnoliopsida > Asterales > Asteraceae > Senecio > Senecio squalidus. The sequence continues at coordinate 12,058 of CAJVGC010000284.1, forward strand.
AGTTTTCGTTACCGAGATATCTTTTTTTTTTTTTCATTGTTCCCAGGTATTTTTTGGGTAATCTGCTCCCATGCTGCAAACAGTCAAATCTGAACTTAACCTTGTCGCTCTTCTTTCTTTCCTCGCGAGCAGGAAGCACACCAGCAGCGTGCGTTGCGTGATTCTACTGTGTTTTTTTTGCACTTGACTGGGTGGACAGTTGACCGGAAGAGAACTTAGATTCGCCCGGCCAGCAGGCGGGCGGCGTGCTTATCTTGTGTGACAACACTACAGAGCGAGTGGCTCTTCTAGGCGGGCAGCTGTGTGACAATACTACAGAGAAAGCGGCGCTTTCGTGTAACATGCTATGGTCTCAACGCCCTTACGAGGTAGTGATGAGTTTCACGCGCTCTAAGCCCGGCCCGCGCGCGGTTAGGAAGATTGGCCGCAATCTGAGCGGTACCACCCACCCTACCCTACCACCTATAGGCGGCCGTCCGTCCTACAGCCGCCCGAAAAGGAACTGCAGTGATCTTGAATAGGGATCCTACAGCGATAGATAGAATCCCCATAAAAATACCACTAGATCGAGCACCAGTGATTTCGTATCCGGTCAAAATCTTGGCTAATTGATCAAAGTGGGTAGCTCCAGTAGACCCATAGATCATGGAACAAATAGGGTGGGTAGGCCCAACCACCACACTACACGTATAGACGCGAACCCCCCTCGTTACCGTACGTGCGACTCTCACCGCATACGGCTCGCACAAAGACTCCTAAATTCATCCCGAGCCTTTTCTTCCACCTATCCTCTCCAATCCTCGATCAAACTTGCGTTCCCCAGGCGCTATGAAATGGGGGGTCTTTCCTTCGCCTATCGTATGTATCGGCTTGGCTTCATACCGAACCAAGGAGGCATTCTGGCGGGCGCGTGCGTGTAGGAAGGCCGACGACTATATAAGCTAAAAGACTACGACTACAAGCCAAGCCGGAAGCTACTCGCTTCTATTCTCGTTGGGATTGGATATGGATGGGGAATCTATAGATCGTAGTAGTTCGCCAACCTCTCTAACTAACATACGATACAATTGAACTTCACGGAACGGCCAAAGGAGCTTCGCTCGGTTGGCCTTCCTACGCTGACGAATGCCTCTTTTCTCTTCTCTGAAGTCTACAACAAACAAGTGGGAGAGGCAGGATTCGAACCTACGTAGAAAAACTTCAACAGATTTACAGTCTGTCGCTTTTGACCACTCGGCCACTCTCCCCTTCCCGGGCCGAGGCCCCCCCTTCGTAGCTTCTGGCGAAGCTGCGAGTTCATGAGCAAGTGAATGAACGAGCCATGTTCCTATAAAAGGAGTGACCATCTTTCTTTTCTTCCCTTTCCCTATCCCTTCAAAGCCCGGTTGGGCGCTAGCGCTTGACTAACGATATTTTATTAACCGATACTCCTAGTAATCATTTTCGGTTCGGATTATCATTCTTTACCAGTTGACGATTACGACGTGGAATGCCGATATCTCTCCGGACGGTCCTGTTTGACGCGGAACATCGCCTTCTAAGTACGTCACCTCATTTAAACTTATTAATATTTGGATTATCTTATTTAACTAAATCTTAACCGACAAGGCTAAACCGGACCTAGACTTATAGAGATACTGAGACTATGTTGTTTATTGTTTAAGGCACTTAGGCGGTGGAGTTGTAGCTCTGTGTTTGGTGTACCCGATATTTGTTTGCTGAAGCTTCAGCTGTGAGTTATTCGTAGCCCTTGTCTTAAATATTTTGGGCTGTAAAGCGTATTTTAAAATGTCTGCTTGTATGCGGAATGTTGTTGATTATCTTGTTTGCCTAGTGGATTAGGTCTGCCTTAGATTAAGCCATTAGCCCTTGTTAGGGCCCCCTGATACACTTGTTAAGCTTTGAGCCCAACGGTTTTACATATATATAGATCTATATGGGTTATAGACCTAACCCTCACTGCTCGGTAGAATGTTTCTAGGAGCGAATGTTATGGCCGGTTAATTAATTTGTTACCTTTGGTTGGCGACCTCAGGATTTGGGGTTGTACGGTCAGGTTCAGTGTATGAATAGTCTAGGCAATGTACCTCTCACTATTGGTTTTTGAAAACAAGATATATCATTTGAAATTAACATTGTTTGATGAAAATTGTTGATGGGTCAACTTTTACTTTAAATTTGCGAATAATTCACCAACATGTTGTTGATGTCGTTTTAACGCTTTGCAGGAAATTGAGGATTCCTGTTGATCATGCCATTTGTGCTTTTTGGGATGTTTGTGTTGTGTATTTTGGAACTTGTGATATTTGTTGTAATGTCCTTAATGTTCCGTTTTGTAACTTTTGTACTACTTTCGTACTCGGCGATTTATCGCTTTTGAATTTGTAATGTATTTGTAAGCATTTGGCATGATTAATGTTATTTTGATGTTGGTTTATTGGTTATATTGTTGTAACATTTGATGGAACATCCCGTGTTTCCGCTCTTAGCGGGGTGTGACAGAAGTTGGTATCAGAGCCAAAGGTTATAGCGAACCGGGTGATTTTAACTGAGTAAATCACTTGGACTATGACCATAGGCTTTTTGAATCGATTTTCTCTGATTGCAATGTGTGCACTATTTTTTTTCATACGTGTTTATTTCGAGTTTTTATTGTGGCGTTTGGCCTTGTTTTTGCACACATTTGCTGATCGAGTTTCTTTCCTTTTTATTTTAGGATGATGGCGCCTAAGAGGAGAGTTGCGACACGAAGTTCGGCTAGACGTGCTACTGCGAACGCGAGGGCTAATACCGCGAATCAGAATGCGAGAGCGAATACGTCTAATGCGAGAAGGAACAATGTGGAGAACAATGCGAATCCTGACATGGCTCAGATGATTGCTCAACAGCTAGCGGCGATGATGCCCGAGCTTGTAGCTCAACTGAGGGAGGGCACAGCCCAAGGAACTGGTGGTGGTTCGGGCTCTGGAAATCCCGAGCCGGTTGTTAATAATGAGGGCCCCGAGCCGGTTGTTGAGGGTGATGACGTTGTTGTAATTGGGTCTGGTGGACCCAAGACAGTTTCTGGTGGAGCCGAGGGCTCAGCTCGTCGTGTTGAATGCACAATGAAGACCTTTATGAGCTGCAAGGCCCCGGAGTACCGCGGCAATGAGGGGGCCGACTGGCACGCTTCAGTGGATGGAGAAACTAGAATCTATTTTCGATGCTATCGATTGCGCGGACAAAGATAGAGTCCGATTTGCTACGTTTGTATTTCAAGGAACGGCTCTGACATGGTGGAACTCGGTCGTGAATGTGCGAGGCCGAGCGGAGATTAAGACCATGACTTGGGAGCAATTGAAGGAGTTAATGATCGTTGAGTATGTACCTGAATCCGAGATTCAGAAGTTGGAAGATGAACTGTGGAACTTGACCATGGTTGGGTCAGACATCCAGGGGTACACTTCGCGTTTTCACGCTTTGTCCCAACTGGTTCCACACTTGGTTCGACCGGAACTCAAACGAATCGGTCGCTACACTCACGGATTACCCCCAGCAATCCGTAAGAGTGTACTATCCAGCAAACCGAGCACGTTTCAGAGCGCGGTTGAGATTGCAATTACCTTGACTCAGAATGCGGTTCGGGATGGTGAGTTACCCCCGATGATTGTTAAGCAGAACTCCAGTGGGAAACGGAGTGGTGGAAACCGTTACGAGGATTCAAGGAAAAGGGTTAGGAGGAATGACGCTCCTCAAGTTGCAAAATCGTATGCAGCAGTGACACCGGGTACCCAGGGTAAGTACCCAAAATGTGATCGGTGTGGTAGGTATCACACCAAGGAAGTAGCTTGCTGGGAATGCAGTATCTGCAAAAAGTTGGGTCACACGGACAAGTTCTGTAAAGCCGGAAAGGGCAAGTGTTTTGAATGTGGTTCTCCTGATCATCATAAGGACAGATGTCCTAAGTTAGCTGCAGCTGGTAATGCTCCTCGAGGCAGGGCGTTCGTTATGGGAGCCAAGGAGGCTCAGCAGGATCCACACGTTGTTACAGGTACCTTCCTCATTTGTGGTCGACCTGCGTTTATTTTATTTGATTCTGGTGCGGATAGAAGCTTTATATCTGATGAGTTTAGGATTATGATTCCATGTAAGTCTGTACCTTTAGTACCTCCCTTTGAGATAGAATTGGCTGATGGTGAGTTCTTGCATGCGTCCGAGTTACTGTCCGACTGTAGTGTTAGTTTCGACGATCACTCTTTTCCTATCGACTTAATTCCGATTAGGTTAGGTAGTTTCGACGTGATTATCGGCATGGATTGGTTGGAGACGCATCGCGCGGAGATCGTATGTTTTGAGAAGATAATCCGTATTCCGTTACCGCATGGTGAGCCGCTATTAGTTCAAGGAAATAAGGCAGGGAAGCGCCTTAAGATCGTCTCGTGTATGAAGGTCCGGGAGTACATCAAGCGGGACTGTTCACTCTTTCTTGCACATCTTGTGAAGAAGGATAACACTGAGAAGCTGGAGGAGAAGCCAGTAGTGTGTGATTTCCCCGACGTATTCCCAGAGGATTTACCTGGTTTACCGCCTAGACGTGAGGTAGAGTTTAGGATCGACTTAATTCCCGGAGCAGCGCCGGTGGCAAAGGCTCCTTATCGGTTAGCACCTTCGGAGATGTTAGAGCTCTCTAAGCAGATCCAGGAGTTAGTGGATAAAGGTTTCATTAGGCCGAGTTTCTCTCCGTGGGGCGCGCCGGTACTCTTTGTAAAGAAGAAGGATGGTTCAATGAGATTGTGTATAGATTACCGAGAGCTGAATAAGCTGACTGTAAAGAACCGCTATCCTTTACCCCGTATAGATGACTTGTTTGATCAACTTCAAGGTTCATGTTTCTTTTCTAATATTGATCTACGGTCCGGATATCACCAATTGAGGGTGCAGGAGGAGGACGTTCCGAAGACTGCTTTTCGGACGCGATACGGTCATTATGAGTTTTTAGTTATGCCATTCGGTCTTACGAATGCGCCTGCAGCATTTATGGAAATGATGAACCGTATCTGCCGTCCTTACCTCGATAAGTTTGTGATAGTGTTCATCGATGATATTCTGATTTATTCTCGTAGTCGTGCGGAGCACGAGGAGCACTTAAAAATAGTGTTGGAGTTGCTCAGGAAGGAACAACTTTACGCTAAGTTCTCGAAGTGCGAGTTTTGGTTATCTGAGGTTCAATTTCTTGGCCATGTGGTTAGCAAGGAAGGCATCCACGTTGATCCTGCCAAGATTAAGGCCGTCAGAGATTGGGTTGCTCCTAAGACACCCACTGAGATCCGTTCATTTTTGGGTCTGGCAGGTTACTATCGTCGCTTTATCGAGAATTTTTCGAAGATAGCTTCGCCTATGACGAAGTTGACCCAGAAGAACGAGGAGTTTATTTGGGGTGCTGAGCAGGAAGAAGCCTTTCAGTTATTAAAGAAGCGGTTGTGTGATGCTCCTATCTTGAGTCTTCCCGAGGGTACCGAAAATTTTGTTGTATATTGCGATGCTTCGCATAAGGGACTCGGGTGCGTACTGATGCAGAATGGAAAGGTCATTGCCTATGCCTCTCGTCAGTTAAAGATTCATGAGAAGAACTACACGACCCATGATTTGGAATTAGGCGCGGTGGTTTTTGCTTTAAAGATTTGGCGCCATTATCTGTACGGTACTAAGTGTACTGTGTTTACCGATCATAAGTCGTTACAGCACATCCTTGACCAAAAGATGTTGAATATGAGGCAACGCCGATGGGTGGAATTGCTTAACGATTATGATTGTGAAATTCGTTATCTTCCGGGAAAAGCTAATGTTGTAGCCAATGCGTTAAGTCGCAAGGAATCGGTTAAGCTGGTGAGAGTTCGTGCTATGATGGTTTCTATTCAGTCGAGTTTGAAGACTCGTATTATTCAGGCTCAGCAGGAGGCTCTCACCGAGGATTGTTTAAAGGATGAAGGATTATTTGGTTTGGCACGTCAGTTGGAGCCGAAAGACGACGGAGTATTGTATTTCTTGGATCGTATTTGGGTTCCCGTCGGTCTTAGGAAGTTGATTTTGGATGAAGGTCACAAGTCGAATTACTCCGTTCATCCCGGAGCGGATAAGATGTATCGTGACTTGAAAGATTTTTATTGGTGGCCTGGAATGAAGAGGGCGATTGCCGAGTATGTAGGCAAGTGTTTGACCTGTTCTAAGGTTAAGGCTCAGAATCAGAAGCCTTCTGGCCTTCTTCAGCAGCCGGAGATTCCGCAGTGGAAGTGGGAAAATATTACGATGGATTTTGTTACGAAGCTTCCTAGGTCTTCAGGAGGTTATGATACTATTTGGGTCATTGTTGATCGACTGACTAAGTCAGCGCATTTTCTACCTATTCGAGAAGATTACCGAATAGAGAAGTTGTCTAGATTATATATTGATGAGATCGTGGCCAGGCATGGAATTCCTGTATCAGTTATTTCTGATCGCGACGCGCGTTTTACTTCGAGGTTCTGGCAGACGCTACAACGAGCTTTAGGCACGAGATTAGATATGAGTACGGCTTATCACCCTCAGACCGATGGTCAGAGTGAGCGCACGATTCAGACGTTGGAGGATATGTTACGCGCATGTGTTTTAGATTTTGGCGGGAGTTGGGATAGACATTTGCCGTTGGTCGAGTTTTCGTACAACAATAGTTACCACTCCAGTATCAATTGCGCGCGTTTTGAAGCTCTTTACGGTCGTAAGTGCAGGTCTCCACTCTGTTGGGCTGAGATTGGTGATAGTCAGATTACGGGTCCCGAGTTGATCCAGGAGACGACTGATAAGATCTTTAGGATCAAGGATCGTCTAGTAGCCGCGAGAGATCGCCAGAAGAAGTACGCGGATTTGCGTCGTAAGCCTTTGGAATTCAAGGTCGGCGATATGGTGTTATTGAAGGTTTCTCCTTGGAAGGGCGTATTTCGTTTTGAGAAGCGCAGCAAATTAAGCCCACGTTATACGGGTCCGTTTAAGATTTTGTCTCGTGTTGGACCAGTGGCTTACCGTATTGAGTTGCCACCTGAGTTGAGCGGTGTGCACAACGTATTTCATGTATCGCATCTCAAGAAGTGTCTTGCTGACGAGTCTTTATTGGTACCCTTGGAGAAACTGAGTTTGGATGAATCGCTTCATGTGATAGAGGAGCCGGTAGAAATCGTTGACCGAGAGGTCAAGCGCCTGCGGCGGAGTCGGATTCCTATTGTAAAGGTCCGATGGAACTCTAAGTTTGGAGCTGAGTTTACATGGGAACGGGAGGACGAAATGCAGCGGAAATTTCCCCATCTATTTTCTGGTAGCGATGCTCATTAAGTAATTTCGAGGACGAAATTCTTTTAACTGGGGGAGGCTGTGACGTCCCGTCTATTTGAGGTACTTGAGTTACCGTCATTATTTTAATATTATTCGCAATTGTTTTGACCCTTGTATTTCGCTTTGTTTTACTCACGATTTATTATTGAAAAATCGGGTTTTATGTGATTATTTTGATTCGTCCCTTGAGACGTAAGTTGATTTTTATCTAAGTGTCAAATAGTTAGTATGCTCATGAATATAAGTTAGGAGGTTATGCCCAATTTGTCGGTTAACGTATTCTTTATCTTCGAGAAAACGTGCTTTTAAGCTTGTTTATCTTTTGCCGAAATCGTGCGTTTCTTGAATCTAAACTTAAAAGTTAATCATTTAAATGAATCATAATACCAATAATACTTATGATGAACTTGACTAAGTTCATTTGTAAAACAATCGGGAATTCTAAGCGAATGCATGTACGTATCGACAACACGAACAAAACGGAGCAAATCCAGGAAATAGACTGGGCGCGCCGCGGTGAGCTGGCCGCGCCGCGGTCATCCCCTGGACAGACATGTTTTGTTGAGTTGTGAGTCATCATTTGCATGTAACACCTTTGTGACACCTGCCCCCAAACGTGTCAACACCCCATGTGGGGCAGATTTATGCCTCAATTAGGGTCTTTTAACCCTCATTTCATGTTCACAAACACATACACACACACAATTTCACACTCTCTCTCTCTTGAAGCATAAACACACAAACACCCATATTTCTTTCAAACTTCCTTCTTGTGGCTGTAATCCCAGCAAGTAAACATCAAATAAACACCAAATTCATCTCTGTAAATCGTTTATATCATCAAGGGAAGCTAGGGTAAATCATCCATGGGTTGCATGTGTTGATTTCTATCAATTTTCGGGTCAAAATCACCTTCAATCATCAAGGATCGTCTTCAAATCGTGCTAGATCATTCTACTATCATTTTCTTTGGGGTAAAATAACTAATCTCTACTGTACTTTTTAAGTTTTCTTCATTGCATGTGTCATCTAACTACTTAAAAATGGTTTTGTAAAGATTTGGATGGGTAATAATCTTTGAAATCAAATTTTCATGAAATGTGTATGGATCTTTGAATTAAATGGTGAAATGCTTTACAAAATGGTTATTTAAAAGTATTTTGATGATTGCAGAACTTGCATGTTTGAATCTACTGCATCAAAAGATGATTTTCCAACATAAAACGATTTTGTAAAGTTTTGTTCGTCTGATGACGACCGCGGCGCAGTCATCCCACCGCGGCGCGGTCGTGGACCAGATCCTGAAATTTTGTAAACCCGTTAAATTTGCACCTTAAACTTGTTATATTGTGAACCCTTATTGACGGTGAGTGTATTGTGTTTTGGAGGAGGATTTGACCTCAGTACCACGCCACCGAAGTCCTTGGTTCCGGATTCTATTCTTGTCAAATCTTGCGGGTGCTAACGGTATAATTGTTATCTTTGAGAATCTTTCGTTTCATTTCCATTATCCATCGTTATTCGTTTTTAGCCTTGAAAACGGTTAGGAGTAATTATTAGACCAACACTTTATGTATTATCGGATTTGGATTGAGGACGAACGAAATATATTAAGATGTAATCTAACCGAAAGTATCGTAATTAACTTATTATTGTATTATGTATTATGATTGAGATTTAAATTGCAATTGTTGATAAGCGGGAAAGTGTATAAAATTTGGATTAATAATATACATCGCGGAAGCGCTGCCGGATTTTCCATTTATGACTTCTTACGACATTAAAATACTTAATTACTTAAAAATAACATATTATGCAATAATATTGTCTTTGGACTCAAGGACGCCAACGCAATCAAAAATATCATAATATTACTTAAAACGGATGTTTTCAACCTTTTTGCGACATATTAAATCTTCGCCTCAACTTGATCATCGTTTTAAGTCATCAAAATATGTTTTGCGGCAAACTTTATAAATGGTTTTGAAAAGGTATTTCACTCTAAACATTTTGGTATGAAAACACTTCAAATTATTCAAAGTGTCAAATTTGGACTTTTAAATTGATTTGACTTTCATAAGTCAACATCTGTGACTTTGACTTTTATAAAGTCAACATTCCTTACGTTTGACTTTGACCAAGTCAACATTGTTTCCGTTGACCTTGGTCGATCTATTGAAACTTGATAACGATATTTTATTAACCGATACTCCTAGTAATCATTTTTGGTTCGGATTATCATTCTTTACCAGTTGACGATTACGACGTGGAATGCCGATATCTCTCCGGACGGTCCTGTTTGACGCGGAACATCGCCTTCTAAATACATCACCTCATTTAAACTTATTAATATTTGGATTATCTTATTTAACTAAATCTTAACCGACAAGGCTAAACCGGACCTAGACTTATAGAGATACTGAGACTATGTTGTTTATTGTTTAAGGCACTTAGGCGGTGGAGTTGTAGCTCTGTGTTTGGTGTACCCGATATTTGTTTGCTGAAGCTTCAGCTGTGAGTTATTCGTAGCCCTTGTCTTAAATATTTTGGGCTGTAAAGCGTATTTTAAAATGTCTGCTTGTATGCGGAATGTTGTTGATTATCTTGTTTGCCTAGTGGATTAGGTCTGCCTTAGATTAAGCCATTAGCCCTTGTTGGGGCCCCCTGATACACTTGTTAAGCTTTGAGCCCAACGGTTTTACATATATATAGATCTATATGGGTTATAGACCTAACCCTCACTGCTCGGTAGAATGTTTCTAGGAGCGGATGTTATGGCCGGTTAATTAATTTGTTACCTTTGGTTGGCGACCTCAGGATTTGGGGTTGTACGGTCAGGTTCAGTGTATGAATAGTCTAGGCAATGTACCTCTCACTATTGGTTGTTGAAAACAAGATATATCATTTGAAATTAACGTTGTTTGATGAAAATTGTTGATGGGTCAACTTTTACTTTAAATTTGCGAATAATTCACCAACATGTTGTTGATGTCGTTTTAACGCTTTGCAGGAAATTGAGGATTACTGTTGATCATGCCATTTGTGCTTTTTGGGATGTTTGTGTTGTGTATTTTGGAACTTGTGATACTTGTTGTAATGTCCTTAATGTTCCGTTTTGTAACTTTTGTACTACTTTCGTACTCGGCGATTTATCGCTTTTGAATTTGTAATGTATTTGTGAGCATTTGGCATGATTAATGTTATTTTGATGTTGGTTTATTGGTTATATTGTTGTAACATTTGACTCTTGATATTATAATTGGAACATCCCGTGTTTCCGCTCTTAGCGGGGTGTGACAAAAGGTGCTCTCAGTGTACCACCATACGCACCCAGACATTAGACCAAGCAGGAACCGGGGATCAAAGTTCCATTGATTCATCTATCTCAAATAGGGAAAAAAAACGGAATCAAGAAGGGGTCAGCTGAGCTCGAAAGGGGTAGCCGGTCGTCGGCTAGGAGCTCTGGCCGGCAACGAAACTAAAGCTTCACACTGGTCCACTCGTCCATCGGCTAAGTTCCAACTCTATGTTGATAAGAAAAAAGAAAATCCCCTAAGAAGAGGACTTTCAACTATTCCAAAAGAAAGGGGCAATTCAAATGCTTCATAGATACCTATGTCTCTTCCCGTCCAACTCACCGGGAGATCGAAGAGCGGTTTGCGCTTCGCGCCCCAACCCCCTTAACTAATGGATGCTTAGATACCTGCAACTGAATCTGTAAGCGGCGCAGGGCAGGATGGACGAGAAAAGCGGCGAGAAGAAGACAAAGAGAGGGAGACCCCTTTCTATTGCCTTCCCTTTCGACTTCTAGACTGGTTCGTCGGTGGGACAGCGAGCCAAGATCCGATTCGTCAATCGGCGAATCCATGCCGCGTAACCTGGCAAAGGGGAAAGAGACGATGGCAACGCACCTGATACAAGAGGGGGGGAGTCCGAACAGCCTTGTACGTACGCCGCTCACGCGAAGAAGTTATTCTCTAATTCCAAAAAGTAAAGCCACCATTCTTCAGTGATGAGCTCTAGCGAACAAATCTTATGTCTTTTTCCCAGATAAAAATTTCTTTCTACTAGAACAAGTCCGCTGCGAGCCGAGCGAAAAAAATGACTCAACCGAGCCGAGGCACTATTCACCAAGTGGAACTATATACTATCTTTACTAAGCCCACCGCCCCTTCCCCTATACCTGGCTGCTTCTCGCTCACCAAAGCGTACTTCGTTTCCCGGGACGGGCGGCTCCCTCTTTCTTCCGGTAAGAAAGCGGTTTTTCCCTCAGGTTCCTCCCTGACCTTAGATGGAGAAATAAATGCTTAAGGAAAAGGCGCCCTCGAAGCTGACGCGTCAGTCCTCTCTTATTGCCTTATTTGCACCGGCGTAAGGAGGTTCAGTCAAGTATAGTATAGTGCGGCTTATGGTTCTAGTAGCACAAAATATATAAACTATACTATGCTAGTTCACTCTAGAAGACCTAGTCTGACTATAGTTAGTAGTAGTATAGATTAGTTAGAACAGAAGAAGAGCCTTACTTTCTATTATATTAGTCAAGCGCTAGCACCCCTATAGAGTAAGGATGTCTTCTGGATAGCTGCGAAGCCTTCAATGTTGATATGGAGACTTTGCTTCCCGTTCGCTGAACAACCCACCTGTTGCAACACTGAACTATGCTTTAAAGGACGAACTCCACCTATTTTTGAGCTATTGAATTAGGCGATCCGAAAATCCATTTCTTTCTCACTCCCCTCTATCAGAAAAGGAGGCTTGACTCTGAAATGGTGGTAAG